>JAHREE010148631.1:0-12118 GCA_033628505.1 Tringa tobata | reverse complement strand
CTGAAAAGAGTCTGGCTCCATCCTCCTTCAACCCACCCTTTGGATCTTTGGAAGCATTAATAAGGTCTCCCCTCAGCCTTCTCTTCTCCAGGCTGGAGAATCCCAGCTCTCTCAGCCTTTCCTCACCAGGGAGATGCTCCAATCCCTCCATCATCTCTGTTGCCCTACGCTGGACTCTCTCCAGCAGTTCCCTGTCCCTCTTGAACTGGGGAGCTCAGAACTGGACGCAGTATATTCCAGTTGTGTCCTCCCCAGTGCAGAGCAGAGGGGGAGAATGACCTCCCTCCACCTACTGGCCACACTCTTCCCTACGCAGCCCAGGATCCCCTTGGCCTCTTGGCCACAAGGGCACACTGCTGGCTCATGGAGAGTTTACGATCCACCAGGACCCCCGGATCCTTCTCCTCAGAAGTGTTTTCCAGCAGGTCCACCCCTAACCTATACTGATGCCTGGGGTTCTTCCTCCTCAGGTGCTGGACCCTATACTTGCCCTTGTTGAACCTCATGAGGTTCTTCTCTGCCCAGCTCTCCGGCCTGTCCAGGTCACACTGAATGGCAGCACAGTCCTCTGGAGTGTCAGCCAGTCCCCCCAGCTTGGTATCATCAGTGAACTTGCTGAGGATACAGTCTGTACTTGAACAAGTTTCTTTTTCAGCTTTGTTTTGCGTGACAGAACAAAATAAATAACAGTATTGCTACACTTGCTAGTTATGATCTACCCAAGAACAACATTTTTTATTTTTTTTTTCTAATTTTCAGTAGCAGGGTTTCCTTGAGTATTAGTTTCTTCCCGAGAACGGCTGTTAGGAGTGTCATGCCCAACCCTGAGCCTAATCCTCTTCCATTATGTTGTATTTTTCACCTCTTTTGTTCAGAAGAGGGAAATGAACAAAAGGCAGTGCCCAGTGTCAGATGTTGAAACGTATGCAGGTGCAGGCTTGGAGAGGAGTATCCTGGTGATGCCTCACCATTTGCTTGTCCTGTTTTCTGTTCCTTATATTGTTCCTCTGGTTTGGGGTTTTGGGTTGCAGCACCGGCAAGAGACACGATAATAAGCCAATCTGGTATGTCAAGTTCTTCTTACAGCACTATTGTATTTGTGCTGTTGGGAAGGCAATGAATCAGCATGGGTTTTGTGACAGCTTTGGATGGTTTAGGGTTTGGAGGATATGAACAACTACGTACACTAAAAATATTTGACAGGGTCGGGGGTGTGATTAGTAGGATGGAATTTTTAATACAATGAATTCATTTGTGCATGTTGTGGTTCGATGTAGTTTTAAAAATGCCTATCACAGCTCTTTCTTACACACCTTAAAAAGATATCTTGAGAACAAGTGCAATAGTGGTCAGGTTAATAGCAGGATGTTGGCTTGTGTTGGTGATAGTGTTGATTTTAGAGGTTACTGATTTCTTGGTAAACGTTTTCTTTTCTTTAAATGAAACAGCCCATGCTTGGTTATGATGTGCAGTGGAATTGGTCACAAATATTTCAAGTACATGTTTAAACTGCAAAAGCAGTGTTGGACATTTAACATAACCTGATTGAAGGGGGGAGAACAAACTAAAAAGGTCTATTTAAATACACATTATTAAAGCATATGCAAAACACTTTATACATACATAATAGTGTGTAAAAAGTTGGCTTTTGAACCTCTTTGAATAGAATTTACACTATTTTCAGCAAAATGCAAAACTTCTGTCTTTTTTTTTTTTTCTTTTGACAATGGCCACCTTTTGCAAGTACCTCACCATTTAACTTTTTTCTGATATTTGTTTCTTCTTTCAGTTTGCCTCTTACGATTTTTTGTTCCAGACAGTTTCTAAATTCCATTGTATCCCGACTAGAATTAAATTAATTGTCCTTTCACAGTTATTAACAATGGTTATGTGTGCTAGAGGAGCCCCGCTTCTTTAGGATATTTTACATGGTAATCACTTTAAAGCATTTAAGCACAGAAATGCTGCTTGAAATTGGGATAATTAGCTCACAACTGACTTTAAGTCTGACTTTTTTTTTCCCCTAAGGTAATAAAATTCATATACAAGATACCTATAGTGTTTCTAGTCAGCCTCCTTGCACACAAGTGGCACTTTATTTCTGCTCTATTTTTTGAAGCCTGCATGCTTCTATTATAAGTGCTGCTGCTTAGAAGTACAGCTCGTGTCTGTGATGGTATGCTAGGTTTGTATTGTTGAAGGAACGTCATACATACATTCTGTGACCTGTTTGTGTTTATTCTTCCTCTAATATGCCAATGGTGTGACTTCTAGTTTTAAGATGCATTGGAATGTATTATGTTGGATTTGGTGTTAACCTTATTGTTTCCATTTTTAGGTTGTGAGGACAGCAAGCAGGCCCCTGGCAGCTGGAGATATCTCCACTTTTCAGTCCCTCGTTTTTCTTGGGGGACAGCTTAGCTTGGCACTTTGTGTGCTTCTGTGTCTGAATTACTATAGGTGACGTATAAATTATCTTTTGCTTTTTAAAGTTTGATTCTGGGTCCAGAGTTAAGCACGGACATTTTCAGCAGAAAAGGCGTTGGGGGCAGAGGGAGGAGCTTATCAGTAGTGGAATTATGTTTGAAAGCAAAAGATCTAGTTCAGTACTATGTACAGTTCAGCTCCTGTAAAACTGCACTATATCTTGTGATCTTTAGACTGGCAAACAATACACCTCTTGGTACTTTTTACAGTATTATTCTGGGAGCAGCCTCTTTGTCTCTTGTGATCACCTACCCTCTGATGAAGAGAGTAACATATTGGCCACAGTTAGTTTTGGGTGAGCTGGAAATATTTTTACAATTTTTTTTCTTCAGATGTAGTTTTTGGGCTCTTTTGCATATTAGTACTTGAACTTCAGCAGTCTGATTTTTTTATAACTTTATATTAAAAAAAAAAATCCCTTATAGACAAAGTTCTATTGTGCCAGAAGCTTCTTAAACAATTTGTAACACATATGAGAGTTAATGTTTGGGTTTAGGTTTTTTTTTTTGTTAGAAATCAGCTTTAAGAATCAGCTTTAGTTTCAGGGCTATCTCAAAATGCACTTAAACACGCATCTGTCCTGCATTTCAGTCTTCAGCCTCTAAAATAACTCTTGTGCAGAAACTGATGGTGTTTGTATTTCAAGTTGAGCTCCTAAAATGCGTCTTTGTATCTTGGCCTTCACGTTCCAGCTGCCTTCAGCTTTTTCAATCAAAATTGTCATTTTCAGCTTTGAAGTACCATAGTTGGCTGCTGTGCCCTCTTCTGCCATCAGTTATACTGGCATCTAAGATTTTTAAGTTTCATCCCATTGTTTGAGGACACTGGAATAGTTCTGTGCAATTGTTTCCCTGTGCTAACAAAGTCAAATTTAAACTGGGGACAAATGTGTGGCTATACATATTTCTCCTTGTATGTCCAGGGTATTTAATGTCAATTTACTTGTATATATTAGCTGCCTAAAAATACGTGGTAGAAAAATAGAGATGCCAGTATTGTACAAAAAGCTGCTAATATGATATACACTTGAACAAATAATATTTAATTCTATACATGTAATTTAGATGGCTCCTGTAAATCTTTTAACTTTTTTTTTACTTTCTTTTATGTTTTTAGGGCTTACATTTAATTGGGGAGCCCTTCTTGGCTGGTCTGCCATCAAAGGGTCATGTGAGTGGTCTGTGTGTTTGCCCTTGTACTTTGCTGGAGTAATGTGGACTCTGGTGTACGATACCATTTATGCACATCAGGTAGAGTAACACTGGGAAATTTTAGATATCTGTATATGTTTGTGTGTTTAATTTATAACTTTGTTGTGTAACAGCAGTACTAACCTGTTGCAGTTCTTCACCCTCACCTGAGCTAAAAGAGCACCAAAGAAACCCCAGCCTTTGCACCTTTTATTGCCGTTTGCAAATGTTTTATATATCAGGTAGAAAGCTGGAAGTATAATGCACTTTGTGTGCTTACACCTTTGCATTGTGTAAATAAATTTTATGTGGGTGTTAGCTCTTGGCTGCTAACGCAGCTCTAAGGACCAAATTTCAAATGCACTTAAATTGGGTTCCTAATAAGAAACATTGGAAACGTAAGTAAGCCCCCCCCCCTTCTTATTTTCCTTATGAAGTGGCAGTTGGATTGTAGATTTTTTGCTAATTCATCCTTCCATTCTAGGATAAGAAGGACGACATCGTCATCGGTGTGAAGTCAACAGCATTACAGTTCAAGGAGGATACGAAGCAGTGGCTCAGTGGCTTCAGCCTTGCAATGCTCCTGAGTTTGTGCGTGGCAGGAATGAATTGTCACCAGACATTCCCATATTACTCAGCTGTGGCTGCCATAGGGGCTCACCTAGCACACCAGGTTTGATGGATTAATTTATATTTTTTACACGTGGCAATTCTTGATTAAAAAAAAATCAGAGTGCTTTTCAAGCCCCATCAATTCGCCAGCTACCAAAAAGAAAACAATTCCTGTAAAGAGAATCCAAGAAGTTGACTGATAGGACAATAACATCTTTTGTGTTGAAGGAGAAGCTGCTGCCTGAGCGTTCACACACCGTTCACGGTGTCGCACACTAGCGCACACGAACACTTACTCTTGACTGCGCTTCCTTCAGGATCGACCCTAGGTTTCCCTCAGCAGTCTCAAGCATCAGATTTTATTAAATAATTAATTTAATTGAAAGGTACACCAGCAAGGACGGCCCGGGCTGGGTGCCTCCAAAGAGGGGACCCCGAACAAAGAAACCCCCAAGCAATTATAGATCACCCTTGTGATCTGTACACCTGTTACTCACATGCAACTTGGTTATTTTTGGTCTGGGGTCTTCTGGACATCTTACTGGATTCTTTTTCTGTGTCCAGGCAGGCAGGCTCTTACCTTGTTGATTTGCAGCTTCAGCTGAGGGTTGGAGCCTCCTCAGATTCTGGTTTATATTCCTTGTGCACTCCCTGGCAGAACATGGAGAACTGAAAAGTCCCAGACGTGGGAAAAAACACTACCAAAACATCATTATGATATCAACATCTTTATCGTACTAAAAAACTAAACACATCACTGTACCAGCTGCTAGGAAAATTACTAAGAAAAATAACTCTATCACGGCCTACAGGCTTCAGCAAATCTTGCTACTCATGCTAAGTAAAACTAGACAAACAGCACAAATCACACCATATCATAATCCTAAGTAATTTGTTCTAATTAAAATGTACTTATTTATGCTAAACTGATATCTCTCGGCATTTTATTTGCTTCACATTTCTGGAGGCGTATCTTGTGGCTTGGCTGCTGTTGGGTGTGGTTTGTCAGTACAGTGTTTTCAGTTCTCTGTTCTCGAGGGGCTGACAGGTTTTCGAGGGTGTGGATAACATCATGGCTTAGAAATTGTCTTAGAAGCTTATGGACACAGTTTCAGGTTATTTGATCAGTACTCAGCCCTTTTTGATTAGAACCTGTTGCCTCTGTACCGCCGCAAATGGTAGATGAACGGGTTTCCTGGGAAAGGTTTCATTTCCTTTAGTTGTATATGTTCTGTTTTGACTTATTCAGAGGCTGAATTGTAAGGTTTGAGGTTCTGGGGGCTACTTTTCTATTAATCCTTTCACTTGTTTTGCTTGTCGTCCTTCTCAAGACTTTTGCACAAAGTTTTGTTTCGGGGAGTATTTTTCAGTGACTTTGCTCTTGCTGCACTGTGTGGTTTTTTTTCACCTCTAGCTGTGAGCCACAGCAGACAGCTGCCAAGCTGGGCAAGCCTTGCTTCTTGCTGTTGTTGCAGGTGTCCTGGTTCTTTTTTTACAACTGAGTTGAGCAGACACAGCTAGGAGTGACTGGACTAAACCAGCCCCGTGTGACTCGGCAGGGCCGGGCACCTTCCTGTGCATTCCAGTTAGCCTGGTTCACTTGCAGCAGAGATTTAAGTGTGCAGGAAGGTTTTGGGGGGGTTATTTTTATTTAAAGTTCCCACTGAAGAATTAGGTGGCTACCTACTGAGGTAGATCTCAGACTTATTTACTGGCCCAGATATTTTTAAATATCAAACCAGATACACCAGTATCCAGGCTGTTCATTGAGAGGGTTTGAGAATCATGTTCATAGGTGATCCTTGACTTTTCTACTGTATGTCGAATAAATCTGTCAAGTGAACATAGATTCCAGTTATGCAAAAAGTCCTTTTTGCAAGCACAGAATATTCCTGTTTATTATGGAGGTAAGGATAGACTTTAGAATTTGACATTCAGTTTTGGAAGTTATAGACCTTTTTGTAATGTGTCAAATATTTATGAGTCTGTAGAATAATAATGCCAGAATGTTCCACTGTGCCTTTGCAGATTTACACTTTGGACATAGACAAACCTGAAGACTGTTGGAAGAAATTTGCTTCAAATCGTACTGTAGGAGTTCTGCTCTTCACAGGGATTGTGCTTGGAAATCTGTGGAAACAGAAAGACTCAAAAACTGTAGAAGAACCTTTAGAAAACAGATAGCTGAAATTACTATAAATACTGATATTTTAGTCCAACCAAAATGTAAGTACTGTAAGAAGGAAAAAAAAAAATTAACTATAGCTGCTTTATACGCTTTATTTATAAAAGCTGATGAAAACATTTTTTTTTTATAAAACCATGTAAATAAGGTCATCCTACAATATAAATTCTGATTATCCTTAAATTACTTCAGCCTCCACAGAAGTTTCAACAAGCGAAGCTGCTCTGCTGGTCACGTGTAGTACAAGCAAACTTTGGTCAAGCTCTCAAGACTGTGAGCCCAAGATTTTATACAAAATAGATGTCTCTTAGCGACAGCACATGGGAAAATGCAAAAGAATTTCAAGATGTAAATAAAATCTGGCTGTACATGTTCAGTGTTCTGATTTAATGCATGAATAATTTTCAGTTTCAGTTGGAGCTTGATGCGTGAAGGAATTGCAATAACAATTTTTATCCTGAGATGTCTAGAGGCAGACAGGACTCTTGAGTGTGTGAGGTCCAGAATAATAAATCAATAGAGAAGTATTTAAAATTACCTTTTGCTCTTGTTGTGATTGCTGGCAGTGGTTCCTTTTCACCTGAAAAGTACGGGCTTCTTCCAGGTTGGCTGCACAGAGTGAGCTGAGCTCGTTTACCAAGAATGATTTGAGCACAGACTACTGACTTCAAACAAAAACAGAGCAGCCCAAAGCTATTTCCAAGTGTGTGTGTCTGGTGGTTGACCCTGAGCTATAATTCATCATGACAGGTGATCCTTGTTTGTTTAATTTTTATTTTTTAGTTCTATTCCTTTTGGTTTATGCCTACCAGTTTTTACTTGTAGTCTTACAGGAAGAACTTGTTTATAGGAGGATGCCTATAAACAACAAAACCAGCAACTGCAGGCTAACAATTACATTGCTTCAAACCCTTCATGTTTTCAACTGCTTTATGCTCTCAGTTACATGATTTGCACTGTAGTTGACCTTTTCTTTGGCTCATAGTGTTAAAAAGCTTGCATGGCATGTTCTGGAATTAATTTCTGTGAAGGAGTAATGGACACGCCAGTTCTAGGAAAATGACAGGTGATCCAAGCGTGCTTTTTTTCCACTGGTGGCTTTGGGTACACCTGCACGCGGGGCTGTAGTTCGGTGATGCAAAGCATTTGGTTGCCAAAACTCATTTTGATATTCCAACGACCTTTCTTGATGTCTGCTCTGCTCCTTGAGTAGCGGGGCACATCTGCATGCAGTCCCACCAAAAATAAGGCCGCGTCTTGCTCTAGTTCTGAAGATGGGTATTGTATTTTAGGGTTATTTAAACCTTAAAGGTGTGTTTGAGAGACATTGCAGTCCAGGTTTGCTAACTGTAGTTTTGCATTACTGCCAATAGTGAACAGGTGAAGAAGTCCCTGTTGCAGGGAAATGAGAAAGCATTATATGAGTCAATGGCTTTGGTGGCACGAGATTGGTTTTGGGACTGGAACAGACTTCTGTGGGTTCTGAACACTTCTTTTTAATGTACACCCTGTAAAGTTGTTTTTTTCTTTTACTATCTAAAGAAGCGATGTCAAATATTTTTTGAGCAAATTAGAGTAAATTCTTCAGCCTGACTGCATGTAAGATAGAAATAGGTTAAAACATTAGGAAATTTAACTGCTTAAAAGCAGTGTAACAGCTTAAAAGCCTCCTTGGTTCTTTCACAGAAATTGTTCTTAAATAGGGTTTATAATTTTGGGGTTGAGGAAGTATTAAGTTGAAGAAAAGCAGTTTAAAAATGAAGAATAATAAATCTCTGAACAATTACTTGACAAAACTGCATTTTGTAGAGGGAGAATTGGATGCATCCAACTTGATGTTGAACTTTGGTTATAAGGCATTTGCTAGTAATAAAGAAGTCTTGTCACGTAATTAGTGTGGATCAGTTTCTTAATACTTGTAGTATTACCTTAGAGAGGTTGTGGCAGAAGTTATTAATCTGTTTTTAACATATTAAAGCATCTTTAAGTAGCTTAGATTTGAGAAGAGCTCACATTTTGTGGTGCCTTTGAACCTACTGGCATTCTTTGTCCAGTGACAACGTATCACAAGCAAGTGTTTGTCTTGTAATGGGAGGAAGAAGAAGGTGTAGCTAAATAGAGTCAAAATTCAAGTTTCAAAGCAGTCCTTGTGTCCTGAACTTGAAAATCATTGCATGTTGTCTATGGGGTTTTCCAAGTTCCTCTCAAAATGTGTTTTACAAAGATGTGTCATGGCTGTATTTTAGGTTCATTGCCTGAAAAATGGAGAAAGGTTTAGGTTCTAGGCTATAATACTGAGAGTCTTATTCGCCTGAGCATTTTACAATTAATACACAGAAATAAGAAATAACTTTTCGAGTGCAAAAGAGACAAAGGCTAAACTACTTCTTGGCTAAAAGCCTGTTCGTATCTGCTGGCAGGTATATGTGCGTATCTTCTCCTTCCAAAATCCATTCCAAGAATCTATTCCAAATCTCAACAAAGACACTCACTTCCAATTTAGATCGAGTCTGTTAAAAAATTCTCAAATACACCCATCTCTAAGCAGCACGTTCATGATGAGCTAGTGTGCTTTTGCACAAACAGTTTCCTCTGGAAGCCTCTCCTCCTGTGTCAAATGTTGCTTTTCTCCTCCCCTTCCTTTTCCAAATGTTCCTCCACAGAACGCTGAGATAACAGATGCTTTTGGAGGCAGGAGGAAGGTCAAACGTGGCAGTTGCTCAGCGAAATAGAAAACTCTGTAACCAACAAAAACGTTTGCTTTTGTGCGCTCCGGTTGTACTTTGTGGAAAGGCGTAGCAAAGCAACACCAGCTCTTCATCCAGGAGTAGCCGTGTGTACCTGGGGGTGTTAGTTCCTGTGGGGATAGAGGAAGCAATTGCCAAGGCTTCGGTGGTGGGGCTGGATCTTTGATTCAGAAGCCTGATGGGGACAGTGGCCCACAGGAGCTTTCACACTCACCTTTCATAGAATCATAGAATCGTCTAGGTTGGAAGAGACCCTTGGGATCATCGAGTCCAACCATCTACCCTACTCGACAAAGTCCTCCCCTACACCATATCCCTCAGCACCACATCTAAATGTCTCTTAAACACATCCAGGGATGGTGACTCAGCCACCTCCCTGGGCAGCCTATTCCAGTGCCTGACCACTCTTTCTGTGAAGAATTCTTTCCTAATGTTCACCTTTGCCAGGGGAAGGAACTCACCATAAGGTCATCCAAGGTGAATTGTGCCTGATCTTGCTATCTGTGTATTTCTCAGAAAATACAGAATTGTCATGGTTGGAAAGGACCTCTGAGATCACTGAGTCCAACCACACACACACACACACAAAAAACCACCACAATCTGGGGCACTAGAGTATGCCCTGAAGTGCCACATCTACACTACATACCTCCAGGGATGGTGACTTCACCACTGCCCTGGGCAGGCTGTTCCAGTGCCTGACCACCCTCTCAGGAAAGTCATTCTTCCCAAGATCTAATCTAAACCTCCCCTGCCCTAACTTCAGACCGTTTCCTCTGCTCCAAACTAAACATGCCCAGTTCCCTCAGCCTCTCCTCGTAGGACTTCTTCTCCAGACCCCTCACCAGCTTGGTGGCTCTCCTCTGGACATGCTCCAGCTCCTCAATGTCCTTCTTGTGGTGAGGGGTATATAATGCTACATACAGTGTCATTAATCTAGGGGGGTCAGATTTTTCCCTCCCTCTAATTTCAGGAAAGTATGCGCTGCAGGCCCCTAGCTGAGGAACTGTGGTGTGCAAACCACATGGACCAGAGGAGGACATGGGACAGGAAGGCAGTCTGGCCGCAGGGCCTCACCAGGTCCGTAGGTCAGGCATAGCACCAGCCATTGGTGGTGTAACATAGGGACAAAACGGTGGAGCATGGTGGTTAGCCACGCTTCAAGGAAGACATGAAAAGCACAACCCATCCCGTGCTGGTACAGGTGATGGGTTACCTTAATTTTCAGCTTTTTTGTTGTGCTCAACAGAAGCAGGAGAACCTATTTTGCAGGTGCTTGTTTTTTCCCTTTGGCAAGAGCAGGGAAAGGGCCATTAACTTGTTTCTAAAGGCCACCACAGTGCAAATACCAGGAGAGAAGATCTGCTTAAGCTTCAAAACAAAGCTGTCAGGAGAAGAATGTGGGTGTTAACCAGACCCGTGAAGTTTGGGTGGTAGCTGAAGGCTCCCCGGATGGTGGTGTTTAACAAGAACGACCCCCCTGCCCCCAGCCTGGATGTGGTGGATTTGTCTCAGCTAAGCAGCGAGAGGTCTGATAAAATTCAGAAACCAAAACAAAGCCGCCACCAACAAAAAAAAAAAGCCCAGTGTTTAAACGCCGAGTTCAAAACTTTTAAAAATACATCTTTAGTTTCTGGAAGAATGAGCGGAAATCTCAGCCCTAATGAAAAAAAAACCAACAAAAAAAACCCCACCCCAAATGTTTACACCAGCAGAACACAGTTCATCCAAATTGCAGAGCTCCTTGGCTGTGGCAGGTAGAGTAACAAGGAGAAATACCTACTATTAAATAGGTTTCTTCGACTGCATAAAGAACAGAACCAAGCGTGTAACAAGCTGTGAGGGGGGGAAGGAACTGCACGCCCATTCCACGCTACCTCCTTGGGGTGGGTTTTTTTTTTTTCCTGGCCTGGCGTCAAATTATTTCTTCAGCTCTGAATGAAGAGTATCTCGAAGAGAAAATTTTACCTCCAAGTTAACCCTGCAGGCAACAGATGAGGAGGCTACTTCGAGGAGAAACTTGGGCAGTGTTAAGTGGCTGCTTAACGGAGCTGTGTGAATTTTCTGCTGGCTGTCCTGCTGCAGCACGTCTGAATATTTGTCAGATTTTCCGGCTTCATCTTTGCTGTGAAGGTGGCAGAGGCTGCCCAGGGAAGTCTCCTTCTCTGGAGACATTCAAACCTGCCTGGACACGTTCCTGTGGGACCTGCTCTGGGTGGCCCTGCTTGGCAGGGGGTTGGACTAGATGGTCTCCAGAGGTCTCTTCCAACCCCATGTGATTCTGGGAAGGGATGCTGAGAAACGGCAAGACGACGAGCGCGGGAAGCAGAAGTTCAGCCCGGCTGGAGGGAGGAGGGACGTGGAGATGCGGGCACAAAAGTGCTCTCTCCTTTGCACCGACCACAAGTTGCCTCCCTTTCGGTGCCATGTGAACCCGACCCTCCAACAGGTTTCTCAGGGCTGTGAAAATGGCCCCTAGCACTTGCTCAGCTCCTTTCTCCTCCGGCTTTTAAGATGGCAGGGGTTCTCCCTGTGAGCCCCTCCGAGCTGTGGGAAGGAAGCTGGCTTTGGGAGAGCCTTTGTGTGTGGAGGGCGTGGGCGTGAAATGGAAAAAAAAGTCATTTCTATTCACCACTTCTCTGTAAAACACAATGGTAGACACGTAATTTATACTTTTACCCTTGCAGAGAAAGCAAAGGTGTTCAGGGAGGGGTTTTTTTTTAACCTGTTATCCTGAATCTTTATCAAAATTGCATTTACTGTAGTACACATTAAACTAGTGAATATTAATTTCAGCTCAATTTTTCTTTCCGTGGTCTGCTTGGAAATAATCTTTTGTTCCCCCCACGTGGACAAAGGCCTTACAGGTTTGGCTTTGTTAGCCTGTTTCCTGTGTC
>JAHREE010148630.1:0-16526 GCA_033628505.1 Tringa tobata | reverse complement strand
TACAATTCCAGTTCAAGAAGGACAGGGAACTGCTGGAGAGGGTACAGCAGAGGGCTACAGCATCTCCCTGCTGAGGAAAGGCTGAAGCACTTGAGTCTTTTTAGTCTGGAGAAGAGAAGGCTGAGGAATGATCTGATCAACACCTATAAATACATAAAGGGTGGGTGTCAGGAGGATGGGGCCAGTCTTTTTTCAGTGGTGCCCAGGGACAGGATTAAGAGGTAACAGGCCCAAACTTGAACATAAGAAGTTCCATTTACACACGAGGAACTTCTTAACTTTGAGGGTGGCAGAGCCCTGGAAGAGGCTGCCCAGGGAGGTGGTGGAGTCTCCTTCTCTGGAGACATTCAAACCCCACCTGCATTTAACTATGAACTTGGGCATTTTGGAACAAGTCTTGTGAAGAGAGGCTGAGGGAGCTGGGGGTGTTCAGCCTGGAGAAAAGGAGGCTGAGGGGAGACCTTCTCACTCTCTCGAGCTCCCTGAAAGGAGGGTGTAGCCAGGGGGGGTCGGTCTCTTCTCCCAAGGAACAGGCCATGGGACAAGAGGAATCAGCCTCAAGTTGCACCAGGGGAAGTTTAGGATGGAGATTGGGAGAAATTTCTTCCCCAAAAGGGTTCTCAAGCGTCAGAACAGGATGCCCAGGGAAATGGTGGAGTCACCATCCCTGGAGGGATTTAAAAGCCGGGCAGACGTGGTGCTGAGGGACACGGGTCAGTGGTCGTTTTGTCAGTGTGAAGTTGATGGTTGGACTCGATGACCTGAAAGGTTCCTTCCAACCTTGATCATAGTATGGTTCTATGCATTTGTCACAACTAACGATTCCCAGAAAATCACCATTTCCCATGTGCAACTCCAGGCTTTGAAAAAATACACTATGGAAAGCTTTTTTTGAGCTGGAAAAGCCATCGGGGTGTTTCACCAGAGCCAGGGGTTAGATCTTCCCACCCTCTGCTCCAGGCAGGGCTCTGGGAACAGATGTTCAAGGACATGGCAGGTCCCCTGCCCTGTGCCAGGGGAAAGCACTGGGACATCACCGCAGGGGACAGCACAAGGATGGCACAAGTCCCACAAAGACGGGGGCATTTCCAAATGGAAACCTCCAGAGATTGATTTTTTTTTCACAACCAAATTTCATCTGGAAAATTAAAAACTTAAAAAAAAAAAAAAACCTCAAAATAAAAAACACCTCAAAAATCAAACCTGATTTTCCTCCAGACTCACGCCTGAGACGAAGGGAAGAGTTCAGAGACACAAAGGGTGTTTACTCACCTTGTTTGTGTCTTAAAAGAACCCCCTGATCCTCGTTGTCTTTTTGTTTCCCACCAAGAGTGTTATTATTTTTTTCCCCCCGTGCTCTGCCTTCCTTCACGCGGTCGGGGCAGAAAGAGAATAGATCCTGTCGGATAGAGCCGGATGGGTCCTGGATGTAACCAAGTAACCAGGATCCTAGCAACAGGCTGGATGGGGAGGATTTAAAGATAGAAACAAAAGTAGGAATGAACCAGACAATAGAAAAATGCCGCCTCCTTTCCTTCCCATACGCACCAGACCCCGAAGCAACACGACCGACGCTTCGACCAGGCAGCCACCAGCAGGAGATAAACCAGTTCCAGGCAGGGAAGGATGCTTTGGTTGCTGGTTTGGAGTTTTTTTCTTTAAGGCAAATAGAAAGTATCAGACACAAATGAGGATTTTTTTTTTTTAAAACACTTTTACAGTTGTCAGAGTTTTGTACAAATCAAAGCGTCCCTTTTAAAATCTCCATTATTACAAACATACAAAGAAACGATGTTATTACTACAAATCATCGGCTACTCAACTGCATGATCAATTTATCACAATTAAAAAAACCAAACAACCCATAATAGTATATACAGGGCCTTCCTCCCTCTATTTATTTCTGTATCTCGAGGGAAGTGAAAAAGCAAAGCCCCCATTAAAAAAAAAAAAATCCCGTCGACGCACCTCATTTTCTAAAAACGTGTGAAGTATAAAATTAGGTGAGTATTTTCCTGCTGTCACACCCTGGCAAAGTGTAACGACTTTTTTTTTTTTTAATTTTTTTTTTCACATCAGAAGTCTCTTAAAAAAAAAAAAAAGAAGAACAAAAAAAACCCCACATGGCAGAGTGTCTCTGATGCTGCAATGTGCTCCTTCCATGCCGGAAGCCAACATCATCCAAAAAAAAAGTGCCTTTGAATAAAATCATCTTTAGTTAAAAAAAAAGAGAAAAGGGATGAAAAAAAAATATATAAAAAACCCCACAATCTCTAGTTAAAAGCTTAATAAAAACCCTGACAGAGCAGCCAGCCCTGCATCAAAAAAGATGGTTTCTCCTCTCTCTACCTACTATCAGCGCCGCTCCAAAGGTTTTATCTCCTACTCCTGCACCCCGAGGGTCTCCAAACCCTGAGCTCTTTTCCTCCTCCAGTGGAGCTGGGTGTGGGGTTGGTGAGGAGCTGAGCTGTGCTTTCTGCTCCACACTGGCCAAGTGCTTTTTTATCCACACACCCCCAAAAACCCAGGAGAACGAGCCCGGGGAGCTGGAGGGGTCTGTGGTCTCTGTGCTGTTTCCCAGAAGCACATCCCTGTTACAGGGAACTTCCGTAGCCCTTTTATTCTGCTGGTTTTCAATCAGCAGTGAGAAATGTCCCTGGAGAGCCCCAAAAAAATCACTCCCTGGCTTGGGTCACTGCCTGAGTAAAGCGCTTTCCTGGAGCCAACCCAGCCCCCACTTCTGCATCGGGGAGGGGGCTATGGGGCAGGGAAAGGAGGAGAAGAGGGTGAGCTCCATCCAGGGGCTGAGGGGAGCAGAGGGAACATCCAAGCCTTGAATCTCTCCTCGTGTAAAGAACCAGGAGTAAGAGACGCTCGATCACACCACGCTGCAGAAGTCATCAAAGCTCCAGAGGTCACCGAGTAACCAGGACATGGGGGGGGAGCACAGGATACGGGGTGAAATTTGGGTCTGTATCGTTACACTCTGGCTTCCAACCCAAAAGCTATCAGAACAAAACAAGAAAACACAAACCCGGGCAGTTCGGATTGCCAAGCTGACATAGAAAAGGAGAAAAAAAAAAGAAAAAAAAAAAAAAAGAAACAAAACCAAAAAAATCTTCCAAGATAAATACGTAGCCCCCATTTTGGAAGCATCTTCAAAACGCTGGATCAACCGTTCTCAGCAGTGGCACAACCTCCCAGTAACATCTGTTGGGCTGGTGATTTATCGGCTTCTCTTTTGAAGAGGGAACAGTTCAAGGGAAAAAAACAAAACAAAACCAAAACAAAAAACCACCCACAAATCAAGCTCCCACCGCCCGCAGCTCCCGACTGATCTGTGTAAGGACTGGCCACGGCCGCTGCCTCCCAGCAGCAGGTTGGGAACCAGTAAGAAGTCTCAAAATGCAGCAGGTTCCTGTTTGTTAATGGAAAGGGTTGGCAGTGGTGGTAACTGGTTAGGAAAAAAAAACTTCCAGAAAGCAGTACTTCAAAGGTTGGGGCTGGTTTGTTGGGTTTTCTTTTTTTTTTTTAGGATGGCTTGGGACCTCTCCCCGTGGATCATCGTGGGATGGAGATGGAAACCAGCCACGCTCAAGCGTTCTGTCGAAAGGCAACAAACCCCAGGTGTTTCCATCGGGTCCACGGCAGTGGGACAGTGACAACACCGAGGTTTTGGCTTCCAACGATGGGGCAGGTCTCTCCCAGACTCCTTGGCTAACGCTGGGGAAAGCTCCCAGATTTGGGGCAGGAGGGGAGGGGGGCGTTTGGTTTTAAGGGGAGGTTATTGCTCCCGACTTCTCAGGCTTTTTGCCCTTGGACAGGGCAGCTGCTTGCTTCAGGAGTTCTCTGTTCTTGGCCTGGAAACACAGTGAAAATGGGGATTTAATGGCACGGATCATCACCGATTCCCTAGAGTTGTCTGGACAGGAGCTGTGGCATCCTCTGTACGGGTGAAAAAAGGAGGTAGAAGTGCAGCATCACAGAGTCCTGCATCTCATCTCTAACCACCCAGAAAGGGCTCCACCCGTCCCTTCCCCCTCGTGTCCCCCCCTGCTGTAACTGAGAAGTGGCCTGAAAAGTTAACAGCTTCCACCCTGAAAGGTGACAAATGCACAAGTCGTGTTAAAGCAACCAAGGACACTTGCCAAGGTCAGGGGGACTGGCTTCCCTGCCTTCCCCTCTCACCAGCCACCCTGCATCCACAGCTGGAGGGACCGAAGCCCCCATCCTAACTGGTTTTAGTGAGTTAAAGGCCAATTTCCCTCACTCCACACTCTTGCTTCTATCAAAGAAGCAGGGTGGAGGAGCTGATGGTTCCCCAGCTTTGCTTCACCCTTGGTTTTGTCACATCACCAACATTTTATCAGGATTTAGCGCTGTGGTGACCCTGTGTCCCTACTAGAAACCTTCTGGAACCCGTAAGAGCTTTCAGTCTTTCTGATTTACACTGAATTAAAAAATCACAGCAACTTAGGAACATGGCTCTCTAGCCCCTTTTAGCAAACTTCTGAGCTCACTCTGTTCTAGCCCACGTAGTAAATCATGCCACAGCAGTAGGAGAAGGGGTAGAACCCGTGTGAAACCAGATACAGGTCTTCTGCACTGGTTTCTAGTGAATGAATGAATATGCAAAGGGTTACTAGAGGAATTAAACCCTCTGCTCCAGTGCTGCATGCAGTAAAGGAGCTTCTTTTACCTCCTGCAGACTGGAAGAATACAGGCACCATGAAAAGACAACACAAAACAATAAAAACAGAGAGCACGTTCAAAAAGTGAACCATACGAACGCTTTAAGGCACCTACAATACACCGAGAGGATTTGAACTTTTATTTTGGAAGCAGCGAAGGAAGTTTCCAGAGCCTCAGTCAACAGCAGCTGGAGTAAAACATTCGGACACCGGAGAGGAAGAGGAGTTCAGGGCAGTCCCAGCACAGACATCAAACCCCTCTCCACCCAGGAGGGGAGGGTGGCTGCAGGCAAACCTGCTCCTCGAGCTGCTGCTTCCCCTTTCTGTTCAGAACTGAGCAAGATTAAGGCTGTTGGAAAGTGCCCCACAGCTTTCAAGTCCTCCTCGAGCTACAGCAAAGGCAGCAGCAGGGTATCCTGTTCCCACGCACGCCGAGGAACCAGCGTGCCCTGCCTCAAACCACCGCAAAGAACGTGTGAGGGGGGTCATCCCCCACACAGCCAGGGCCGTCAAAGCAACCCAAAAAAGCCGTGGTTTGCGCTAATGGAAAATTGTCTATTCAAAACCAGAGTAAACACCAAGTCATTTCTTTGCAGGCCACCCAAAAGCTCTGAGATAGAAACAGCTCTGGGCTGCCACAGGCGGCGTGGGGATCAATAAAGCAGAACAGAGACAGAAGGCTCTGGCTGTCACCAGTGCCTCAAACGCAAGCCACCAGTGCCTCCCAGCTCACGAGGAGCAGGAGGCACAGCCAGCCCTCGGCACAACCACCCGCAGCTATTCCAACCTTCAGACAGGCTTAAGAACGTGCTTTGTGAAGGGGATCTCACAGGCACCAGCTTTCCGAGGGCAGCTGAACTCTCCAAAACCTGTCCTTCGCTCTGATAATTAACTGGGGTGTGTGCTGATGGAGGAGGGGCTGTTTTCTCAGGGGGCACATAAGCCTTTTGTCTTTATCCTCTCCCATTCCTCATGGCTAAAGCTTTAGAGCATTATAAATCCCACAGTAATTAAAGGGTGCAAAGTTCATTTCTCTGTCTGATTCCTTCCCTGTAACCAGCTCCCCTTTGACCCGATCTCGTCGGTGGCTCAGAGTGTATTCATGCTGATAGTCTGCCTGGTGTTTCCATGGCCATGACAAAAAAATCCTGCTCTCCCTGTTCCCTCCAGCTCAGGGACTCCTTTATTTATTTGGACTAGAGAGATCCAGCGCTAAAGGAACTGCCAATTTAAGCTTTGTTCTCTCTGGTTACTGGTCACATAAATCACATTAAGAGCTACACGGTGCAGGGAGCTGACAAAGGTTCTGGAGAAACAGGTTCAAACCTGATTTTGGCAATAGGTAAAATGAGTTTGATGGTTCCTGTCTAGTCCTTAGGGGACACAACACAGAGCTTTACAATACAGCGAGTCTGAGTAGAGCAGAGAGCAGCAAGGAGGATATAAATAGGGGTTGTGATGCACCACAGCCTGGTAGAGAGGCTGCAGACAGGGCTGAGAAGCGTCAGCAGAGCTGTGTGTGCAGCAGCTCACGGGTTGCTGTGATCAGGAGTGTCCTCGGGTCACTCCTGGGTAACAGCACAGCTCAGCAAATTAAAAGAAAAATGCCATCACCTGTAACTGCTCCATGACCTCCTTGTGTGTCTTCTCCATTTGGTTCATCTTTGCCCTCATCTGCGACTCCTGGTACTGCAGGTCAGCTTTCAGCTCTGTGATCTGCAGATAAAGCAGTAAGGAGCAAGTGAGCTGGAAGAAGAAATGAACGCCTTGACCCCAGGCACACCTTGCCACAGAAAACGCCTCTGCAGAGGTCGCGTGAGACTGGACGAGTTCAGAAACGTGCTGGGGTGGGCAGGGGGAGAGCAGTGAGACCAGAACCATACCACTGGGCAGCACAGAGAAGCAGGAGCAGCCAGAGCTGTCTCTCTGCACAGAGCAGCATGGTTTTCTCTCAATCTTGCCCCCACACGGAGGTCTCCGAGACCTTTTATGAAATGAGATCTCCTGGGTGGGTCCAAAAACCTTCAGAAAGGTGACAGCCTGGAAACAGCCAGAAACTCTCTTGCTCACCCAGAGATAAAAAGCCAGGCTCTGCTGGAGGGGGATCTGGGTGAATATGTCAGCAGGATGTCAGGGGAAGCAAGCTAAGGGCTGTACCTTCTTCTCCTTCTCCAAAATCATCTGATCTTTCTGGTGCAGCATCTTTTTTAAAGTAGCCACTTCCTCCTTCAGCTGGGCAATGATAACAAAGTGGTCAGTCCCAGGAGAGTCCAGGGCGAGGTCCGGAGAAAAACTGCAACAAAGAAGAGGGAAAGAGTCTCATCATGACCCCTTCTCTTCATTGAGGCAGGGAAACTCCCACAGATGGCACTGGAAGGAGAACAGGAATCATTTCCTGGAACACGTTGTGTCCTCCAAACACTCCTCGAATGCGGGTGTTACCCGTTTCCCTGCCCTGGGTGCCACGTGGAATTTGGGAAATGCATGGTATGACAGGCAACAGGGATTACGTGTGATGTATGGAGCTGTATTATTGCACGACCAGCAGGGGCATGGGACCTCTACGAGTGACATCGACCGGTGTCTGCAACAACCATTCAAACAGAAAGGACCCCTTTTCCAAGCCAAGAGTTGGGGACAGCAATCAGAGAGCTAATGGAACTGTGCAACCACTTAGGAACCCTCTTCGCTCGCAGGCAGCCCTTGCATGTACAGCAACATTTTTCACTAAATATAAACAAACGTTCTGGCAAGAGAAGGAACATGAAAGAGAAACAAATAACCTCAAGTTAAACAAACAAAGCAAAGGGAGATACCTAAATTAAAGTCAGCACTGTCCTCGGCAGGGAAAAGGGGGGAAAAAGACATGCTGGACTTTTGTGTTTTGATTCCACTATGATACAGCAGTTTAGGAAGAAGTTTTATCACCACTTCAGAGCAGGAAAGACTCTCTCCAGAAGACAGAGAAACACACCACTTGTGCACCACCAGGTTCTCTAAACCAAAGCAACTGGCTGAAAACTTATCTAGATGAGTCACTTTCCTGTGCTGGTGGTTACAAACGTCCCTACGAGATACCCTGGGCAGCCACGCAGAGTCTTGCACTACAGGAATATTTCAGATCGTAAGATACAATAAGCTGCAGCCACAGGCCCAGGGGCCTCACCTGATCTTTGCCTGCCTTCTGTTCCTCACCCCTGGAATGGTTAAACCTGATTTTTATCTCTTGGTGCTAAAAGGGCAGCACACTGCCAGCCACACACACCTGAAATTGCCGTATAAAAATTTAGCAGTAATAAGACAACAAAAGCTTCACCTAGAAGATTACTTCAAGTCTGGCCATTATCAGACAGCCCTGCTGCTATAAATAGCCAGGGTTACCTAAAGCCTGACATTATTTTAAAGCCTCCAGAATAGGTCAATACATGTCCTAAAGCCTGCATTCAGCAGGTCTGAACCCAAACAGCTGCCTTTCTCAAGTACATGGCCACCTCCATGCTTCCAGCATCCCCCAGCACACCGAGACAGAGAGTACCGGTCTCCTCTTGTGCCTGGAAATAATCCATTTTCTAATTAAAAGGCCAGTCTGCATCATTTGGACTGCTTAGCAAGGATGTGGCAGAAGAAAAGGCTCTTTTCACCACTGTGCTGGGGAATCTACAGAGAGAAACTAAGCAGGATCAGCTTCACGGATCTGAAAGTCAGAGGACAGCCCCTGCGGCACCGGGAGAGAAAGCTTGGCAAAGGAAAACTGGGAACGGAAGGGTCTGGAGGAGGCAGCCCGGGGTGGAAGAGTCCTTCATGGTTAAAACATGCTGACAGCAGAGCCCACACCATCAGATGTGGCAGGTCCCTGGGTACACCAAGATCTAGTGCTGTGCTTGTCACGCTGGGCAGCTCTCGAGCACAGAAAAGGTTCATACACACACACAGACTGGCAGAGAATATCGAATATCTCCATTTTAAAACCCTTCCCGAGTACAGTTTCCCCAAGAGGAGGCTGTGCAAGATGATGGTGGGTGCTCCAGCACCTTTCTGTGTGCAAGCATGTTACCAACAGCAGCTTTAATTTCCCACTCAGTGCAAATATGCTGGGGAGGAGAGAAAGAAAGGAAAAAAATAAAAAAAAAGCAGCCTCCACAGAGAAAAAAAAAAAAAAAAAGCCTTTCTCACTGACTCCCTCTGGCTAAAAACACACTCCTGCTTACACCATTCTTTTGCCCAGGCAAGTTTCCCTCCTGCCATATCCTGGGGGGGATAAAGAGTGCTGGGAGATGCTCACATTTCCCTGAGCAGCTCCCGCAGGAATAATTCCCTTCCTCGGCAGCTCCTGTTGCAGAGCACATGGTGGAGCCTGGGAGGTGAGAGCCAGCCCTGCCACCCAGCGGGGAGAAGGGACAGGAGGGCCACCAGCCTTCCACAGAGCCACTCTTGCACTCACCAGAGCCAGTAGCCAACCCCAGGGCTTTGAGGGCCATCTCCTGCTTGGGGTCTGCACCCACAAGTGGGTAACGGTGGGCTCAAGGTGCCCAGGCATCCCCTCCTGTCAAGTACGTGAGCACAGGCAAGTATTTTTCTGTCCAGTTGCTGCAAAATGCACCCTCAATTGTGTCAAGGTGCTAATCAAAGAAGCAGAATTCCCCTTTTTTTTTATTTTTTTGAATGACTGACAAGTTAGTAATGAAAGGTTTCTCTGTCTTAAACCCCGCCTGAGACTCCAAAATGGGAAGGAAAACTGCCAAATACAAGTTGCTCTGTTCCTTTAACAAACAGATTAAGAATTAAACCAACCAACAAAAAACATTTCCCCTACAAATAAACTCCATACCCAGGATCCTAACCCCTTGGTATAGGTCAGGGACACACTTGCTTTGAACAGTCTAAAATGCCTGCCTCTAATTAAAGCGAATTGATGAGCTCCTGTTGCTTTCAGTGGAGACAGAGGGAAAAAATGGAGCTCTTCCAAGACACCTGCTTCTATCGAGTGGAAAAGGCACCAAAATGACTGCCTTAAACTCTACACCTCTTAAATGGCTGAAATCAGGCAAAATAAATGCCAAACTTGAAGATTTTGCTTGGCAGAGAGAGGGAGAGACCAGGCTGACCCAACCAGCATCCAAGTCTCACCTTAGACAAAAACATCCCCCCATGTGCAAAAATCCATCCAGGCCAACAGGAACCAGCACCTGAACTTACGCTTCCTGTAACATCACCAAGAGCACACACAGCTCAGCACAAGCCCCAGTGCTTTAAGTGTATGCTAAGGCTTTTTTAATGTAAATTATAATCTTTTTACTAAACAAACTTTGCTGCTCAGCCTCCTCTGGCATCACTGCTCTCCCCCCAGCCAGCTCGGTCCCTAGCACTCATCATCGCCTGGTGTTAAAAGCACAATTTAGCACCTTGTCTGTAATCACAGGAGAAGGGACTGCAACGTGTGGATCCGCCGAGCCTGGAAGGCAAAAACCCTTCTGGCAGCGTCTGCACAAGAAGATGGGGACACCAAACACTGCCTGAATCAGGACCAGCACAGCAGCAGAGGCTGGAGGTGACACCACGGGGGTCACACACAGGTAGGGGCAGCCCAGGACAGCGGGATTAGTAGGGCAAGGTCTGCTGAAAGGTGTTCTGAGTCACAGCAGGGGAAAGCCACTCCTTGTGCAGCAGGGACAGTGCTGTTAGCTCCTCACAGGGCTCACCCGGCACGAACCATTCAATGTCACTCATTAAATGACCTTGGAAATCGCTCAGTCCCCATATCACAGCCACAGGGAGCAACATCCACTCCAAAATATGTGAAAAAGCATACACACAGAGGGAATTCGCTAAGATCCAGTAAAAGAATTTCTGTTGTATCTGCAAAGGAGCAACAATTTCAGATAAGCTGGACCCTGCTGGAGATGTTGCCAAAGTCAACTGAGCTCGTGTGCCCACGTTCTGCCCAGTTGAAGGCTGCATCAGAAGTTTAGCTACAGCCCCTGGCCAAGACAAGCTGTACAGAAAGCAGTCACTGACCTCAGCAACAGAGAGGTGCTGGTTGTCTGTCACCCCACCACAAAAACATCCCTGTACTGCCACAGACCCTGACTCCACACTCAGGCTCTGACCCAGACTCCAGGCTGACTCCTGGAGGGGGGACAATCTTACAGCAAATCCTGCAATAGAGGAAGGTTTTTGGGGGGTTCATCCTCACCAAAAACATCCCCAGCAACTCCAAAAACACACTTAATGAACCACCATTATTATTCCTCTCAAGAAAAACAGCCATGGGTCTATTTAAGGCAGCTGCAGCTTGCCTCTTCTACAGCATGTTGCTGGAGCTCTTCAGTAGATGCTAAAATTACACACAGTTTGTTACTGGGATTCATCAAAAAAAAAAAAAAAAGTCTGTGGCGAGGACCACAGCCTTGGCAGGAGCCAGACTGACAACATCTGACACAAGAGCAAAAGGAAGGCTTTGGATTCCTTCAATACCTGCTACCTCTTTTAGAAACGAACAGCTGAACAATTGATGCCAGAGCGTGAGTCGTTTTGCTTCTTGGAGATTTTCAAGCCATCAGGGGTGTTACAATGAGTTGGTAGGTCTCAGCTCAGGTATTAGGGAACAGATAAAAATACCTGGTGGTATCTTATAGCCCGGAGAGGAGCTTCAGCAGGAGCCTCTCTAGAGGGAAAGCTGATGGGCTGCACCAGTTCTGCCAGGGCCCTGTCTCCAGTCTCCCCATTGGCTCCACCACCACTGAAGGCAGGTGGATGACTTCCCTGACCACTCTGTGCTCAGCCGTGGCTCCCAAGCCACAGTTAATCCTTAATTTTTCCCAGCTTTTAACTGAAAACACCATTCAGATGATTAATGGTCTTTTAGACCACTCTGTAAGGAATCACTGCCTTACAAAATTATTTAAGTTCTATTTCCTATGGTAGCATTTCACATATTAACATTGACAAGGTGTCAACAGTATCTACAGGAAAGATGCGACCTGTGATCTCAAAGAAAAGACATTCAAGGCAGGTAGCGATTAATTAATTACCAGTGGCTTTAACAGACCCTTTGGCACTAACGAGCCTATGCTCTGCTCCCAATTCACTGCTGTTTGGAAAGAGATCCATCACGAGGGGGAGCTTCCACGTAGGAGGCAGTTCCCAGGGAAGGAGGGAGGGTGGGCAAGAGGGGAGAAAACAACTGGTGATCTCACTTCAGGATGTCAGTGCCGTGAGAAACAGGACAATGGTGGGCACCGAGACTCTGTTGGGAAGCAGCCCACTGCGCCAACGTGGACGGGGCACTCTGGATAGGGGGACAAAGCATCTCGGGAGAGGAAGGAACGCTGAGAATCAGAGAGGAAAGGCAGGAATGAAAATATGCATGTACAAGACTGTAAAAAAAATAAAAATATATATATAAAAATCCATCTCAATCTCCTGTTTCTGCTACTGCCTCCCATTCTGCTGCACACCCAGCTGGCGTCAACGTAATCCAGCACAAACTGTGACAGCAGAATGGGATCGGATGCTTTTGAGCAAAGCTGTTTGATTGCTTGTCCCTCCCACAGAAGGCAGGAGGGGAAATGGAAGGTGGGTCTTGATCCTCTCCTCTGAGGCCATCTCTCTGCAGATCAGCCCCGAAAGCACAAAACCTGCAGCCCTCAACTCTACAGTGCAGCCAAAAGCCCCACTCTCTCCCTGGAACAGCAGAGAGAGGATAAAGGTGATCTGGCTACAGATTTTCTAACTGCTGGGGAGTTCAGCCAACACGCAGTTTCTGTTTTAACAGGTACAGGCACTAGATAATCCTTTCCTCTTCAATCCTATGTCTAAATGCCAAATAATGCTGGCCTGCCAGCTTCTGGAAAGCTGCTAATGCAGCCCCTCGAGGTCCCAAAGCCCAAGATCCCTGCTCTAGGACAAGAGCTTCCTCCTATTTGCACGGAACTCTGTCTTATAAAAACAAGACCGCCCACCCGCAATTTCCCCATGTAACAGGCTCACCTGTCACCATTAGCAGATATGGCATCAAACTTGGCTTTCTTCTTTGGGATTTCATTCTGAATAGAAGAGGTGGATAAGGTTTTCTGGCTAGAAAAATGAGGAAATTGTATGTCAGAACCTGAATGACTTGCAGTCTAAGACAGAGAAGCAGATAAATATTCCCACCCACTTTGAATCTATTCAAACAAGATTTCCTAGCGCAAAGAAGAACGATAAAAAATTCATTCCTTGAAGAGTAGCTGGAGACTAAAAATAAACAGAAAACAATGCGTCAGTCAGATCAGTAGGTAGGTGAAGAACTGACACTTAAAATCTACATTTCAATCGTTACATCTTACAAATGCAATTTAAGCTTTAATTGCGCACAAGTTCAGGAAGTTGAATCACTAAGAAGCACTGTTGGACTACGAGTTGACTCCGGCGCAGCGGGGTTTGCAAACCAGCAAAGCCTGACTTAGCCAGATCCTCCTGAATGACAGAAAACTGCCAAAACCCATCGCCAGGGTGCCAAGCCCCCAAGGAACTTCTCCCAGTTATTTGAGAAGTGCACCCAGGGAGTGCAGAGCAGCCAGGAATGCTGTTTTCTCACCCTGTGAGAGGGAAAAGCTCCTTCAGGTTACCTGTTATAGTGGCTGCCACTGCTGAGCCTGCTGTACTGTTCCTTCTCTTGCAGGCTCGCCCGGGAAGAGCTGCTCAGGTGTTTGCACTGCTCTTTGGTCTTCTGTAGGACCCGTTTATAGGACAGGGTACATAACCAGCACAGCAGCTTGCCATCCACCTGGAAGAGGAGAGAATAAAAGGGGGAGAAGTTTTTGGTCTTGCTTTCTGCCCACAAACCAAACTCAGAGAAGACCTTCTGGCTTAAACCCACATCCAAACAAGCAGTGATTCTAAAAGGATCCCTTGAGTGCCTGGAAAGGGTAAAAATTGTATCTGGGATGGCTGGTGCGATGCAGGCAGTACTCATTAATAGCAGCTTATCTATCGTAATGACAGTCTCTGCCAAACTTTAAGAACAGCCCAACTCAGCACTCATTCACCAGGACAGACTACCTCTGGTGGGATTTCTGTGGAAGGTATGTGATGGGGTAGTCACCGGAGACCAAAACGGGGAGGGGTCTCTGCTTGAGAAAGATCAGCAGTAGGACAGGGATTATCAGTACAGCAGCCCAAAAGAACATGAGGTGTTCATAGCCTGCAGGAAGGAGGCCTTAGGAATACACACCTCCTAAAGAGCACTTATTTTGTTTAAGCACAGCGTGTGCAGAAGCCATGGAATGAGTTTCCTGATGGAGGTGTGACACTTCCAGCTCCTCAGGCTACGGCACAAATATCTCTCTCCACCCTCTCCCCAGGCAGACACCTCACTTTTCACTCCTTTGCCAGCCCAACTACCCCTAGGCCAAATTTAAGAGATCTTTCTCGGCAGACCTAGCAAAGGAGTGGAGGGGCTCAAAGACCAAACAGCTCCAAAACACAGCTCCCACAGCAAAGCTCAACTCCGGACAAATACTTTACAACCAAGAGACACCCCCTTTTGAAATGCTGGAGAATACATCAGCCCTTTTACCTTTTTGACCTCCTTTCACAGAGATACTGACCTTCTTTCTGTCATCCTTGCGGTCAAACGCACACTGCTGCTTGCACTGCTCACAGGAGTGAGGAGGTCCATACTTCTTTTCCGAGTTTGTGCAACGCTGGCACTTGTTTCCAATAAAAGCTGCTATGATGTTGCAGTACTGGCAGGGTTTGGGCTTTAAGAAACAAGAACAACTGATACAGCAGTGCCTTCTAATTACATTAATACATTGCCCTTTCCTCTTCTCCCCACCACTTCAGAACTTTTGTTTCCTCCTTCCAAGCTAAGTATTGTGCTGATTCAGGAGACACAACTACATTTGGACCCCTGGTCTCCAGCCATGGCACCCAGACCATTTATCAAGGCCCACGAAATCTTTAGAAGATGTATAACAACAAAATAGAAACAATCAAAATTGCTTTTTTCAGGTTTCAGACAAGCAAGAAAGAAAGATCTATCACTGCTTCCTGCAGCAATCTCAGTTTGTGTAAGCACGCTCTTATTTCTATTGGATATCAAATAGTTCATTTCCTGGCCTCAAATGATGCAGAGCTGCTCTTTGCTGCACTAAAAGAAGAGAAAGAGGTAAAAGCTTCATGCTTGAGGGACCCACATATTATTGATCAGTCACGCTACTGCAACAGAGCCGGCCCATAAAACTGCTCTGGGATTCAGCAGGATAAAGACAAGAAAGATGAAAGGAAAAGAGGCTGGTGAGAACGAGCCCTGCTCACTTACCGTCCCGTAGAGCTTCACGTTCTGAGCACACTTCTTGCATATTGTGTTGGTTTTGCTGTTAAAAAGAAGGACAGATCATTCTATTAACACTTCCACAAAGAAAATGAAACCTCTGTGGTTAGGATCTCAGTCTCCCCTTGGCTCCATCTCTAGTGGCAAGACTATATTCATCCTCACTAGGGACCCAGATATCAAAGTGCATTTCCTGTACCCATCTGGTTGAGGATAATTTACCAAAAAAGTACTATTAGTAGGAGGCATCTTTTAATTAAGGCATCCCCAGATGACACCATTTCTTTTTTGGTCCTTACAAACACAGAAGTCTGATCAACAGCTAATTGGCAGCAGGCATGACTCAGCACTGGTGACAGCCCCAGCTCTGGAGGAGGTCCTGCCTGGATGTGGAGGTTAAAGGAGGACAAACACACCTCTGTCCTGACCAACAAACACAGGAAAGAACACCCCACACGCTGCCCGCAAGCAGCTACTGGGTTTACCAATCCTTGCTCTGTAAGCTACGTAACTTGCAAAAATATAAAAGGGCAAAAACATAGCTAAAGGAAATAATTTTTGGATACCAGAGATCAGATAAGAGGAAAATTCGTGGGAAGATGCACCAAGATCCTTCACGGGAAGTCACATCTGAGCACGGACCAAAAATAAAAACTAAGCATAAGGTGGAAATCTAAGGACAGAGGGACATTGACTTGCCCAGCAGAGCTTTGAGGAAGGCCAGAGTTCCCCCCAGTATTCCACAGCAAGGATCTGCTAAGGCTCGGTCATCAAAGGCGTGGAAACATTACGGTTCTCTGGGTGCGTCTGTTCTAAAGAAAACATCACCTCCCCAGTTCAGCCAGCATTTACCTTTCCTGCTGGAATTCAGTCCTGCAGTAAGTGCATTTGACAATGGGATGTGCAATCCGGCACTCCTGCAACGACAGAAGCCTTCGGTGAGACGCAGTGCTTCTCTCGCACACCATTTCCCAAAAATCCCAGATCGCCCACTGACCTCCGGTCCCGCCACACACCCACACATCCCTCAAACTCCAAACACTTCCTCCCTGTACACTCAAGCTCCTCGTACAAAGGCTGAGAGCAGAGGAAGGGCAGCAGGAATGGCATGTGTCACAGGTGAGCCAGAAGTAAACTGAGATGCGTAACCGGGGCTTATTTGTGCCCAACGCCCACAGACAAGGGTCATGGTGCTTGGACTCACCTCCCAGGGCAGGAACGTGGAGTCCTGCTGCAGTTATTCACACCTCTGCCCTCCACAACTACCCCTGTGCTCCAGCCCTGCTTTCCTCTCACCCCCACACCTCAGAGGTTCCCCTACACCCGCCTGCTTCGCCCCATCTGCTTCAGCAATCCCAGCCTGCTGCCCTCTATTCCCTGTCTCATCCCTGATCTCATTCTTCCCCACCCAAACTGCCCCACCCACCCAGATTGCACCCCAAAACCCACCTCCCTCCCTTCGAGACCTCCCTTAAATGTCCTCCGACCCTCCCAAACACCCTGGCATCCCCCAAATG
>JAHREE010148629.1:0-13683 GCA_033628505.1 Tringa tobata | reverse complement strand
TTTTAATTTCTTAATGAGGCTACGGAGCTCAAAAGACAAAACGCAGTGTCTTTACACCGGCCGCCAATAACGTCACCCAGAGCTGTAATTAAAGCATGTTTGGTGCTCTGCTGGCTTCAGCATGCGTCCTTCATGAACAGCACATCCATGTTTGGAGGGACTTTCATTGCTCAGTTTAGATTTGAAGCAAGAGAGAATGTGATATGTGTATCAGCACAACGGGTAAAGAGGAACCAGCGCTTCGGCCGATGAGCGCGAAGGTCTCGGCATGAGTCCCCCTGAACTGCAAATCTTACTGTTAACTCTTCCTACGTGAACTGAGCCCTTGCAACTCAGCCCATCCAATGCCAACGCATAAATTCACGCTGGTGGTGATGTGAAGTGCTCCGAGAGCGTTGTGCTGGGAGAAGCTGAGCTGGTGCCACCAGCAAACCCAAAACGCAGGCACCTTGGCAACACGCTGCGGCGGCTTAGACAAGCAAAGGCCACAAGAAAAAAAAAAAAAAATCAAAAGGGAAGCCTTAGTAGGGCTAACTGGTCTGGGTGCAATGCTACACAGATCTGGTCATGCTCCTACCCCTCTGCAGCTACTGCAGTGCCTTTCTGGTGCTCCCCAGTATAGACCGGCTCAGTCTCTGCTGCAACTGCCACCAGGAGCACCGGGAAGAGATCGACTTTGAGGTCCCATGGAAAAGCCAAGGAGAACGAGCACCAACTCTGGGTGCAGACTCAAGAGAATAATAGAATCATAGAATGGTTAGAGTTGGAAGGGACCTTAAAGATCATGGAGTTCCAACCCCCCTGCCCTGGGCAGAGACACCTCCCACCAGACCAGGTTGCTCAAAGCCCCATCCAGCCTGGCCCTGAACACCTCCAGGGATGGGGCAGCCACAACTTTCCCCAACAACCTGTTCCAGTGCCTCAAGGAATACCCTGGGATGTACTGAAAATGGTCTAACAGCAGATTCTGCACCCAATCCCAAGTGCTGTGTTCACCATGGGGGCTTACACTTGCAGAAGACTCCACCAAACTGACAAGGGCTGACAAAAGAGCTACAAAAATGATCTGAAGTCAGGTCCTCCTCCTGGGAGACCCAATGAGCTCGCTCTGCTCCATTTATTCAAAAGATAAAGAGGAATCTGCTGGTAGATAGTTCTTGAACAGAATAGAAAATGGTATAATGAAATGACATGGTCAGAAGAAAAACCTAGAACTGTTCAGATTAGAAATAAAATTTTAAATTTGAGCAGACTTTATAATTAACAAGGGTGCAACTTACCAGAGAGGAAGCACAATTGCTATCACCCGAAACCTCTAAAATGAGGATGGACAGCTTGCTAGAAGGTATTCATCAGTTTGAGAGGAGGTTGTGGGAATAAAGATATGATTAGAGTATGCTCTGTGTCCAGTACTATTTAGAGCATTAAAATACACGTTCCAGACTTTAAATACTCAGGAAAATGTTAGCCACTTAGCTCTTAACACTTTTCCCATCTTCCAAGGGCTAATCTGTTGCATGTGAGACAGGATCATCTTCCTTGTCTCTCTTCCCTTTGACCACGTACTGGCAATGCCTCCCAATTCACTCCACAAGCAGAGCTCACCTGTGTATGGTGGATATTCCAAGGGCTATTTCTGGACTATTTTAGTTTACTTTGTGCTGGCTGGAGTAGCACTCAGTAGGTTTTGTAGGCTGAAGAATACGTGGGTCTTTATTTCCAGAATTTTGCTATGTTACGTTTTCCTTTACTTTTAAAAATAAGATATGGGTAAAGTATTAAAGTGGCTAGATGTAGCTTTTACTCTATATCATAGAAACTTGCAATGCCCATGAAAAGTTACTAGCCAGAGAAGAAAAAAATGTCATGGTGAAACTAAAATTCAGTCATGCACACATTGGTAACTTCGGCAATTCACTTATTTGCCAAAAGCTCTGAGCAGGCCCATTCCAAAACAGGAAGGAAGGGAGGAAGATCGGCAAGTTCAAACACTGTCTTGACATAAAGAACCTTTTGATTCTCAAACAGACCCTAAATGTTATCTGTAAAATATGAGGAAAGGAAGCCAGGTTGGGGAACCTTGTGTTTATGACAGTTGGCCAAGCTGGGGCAGGTACGTAATGAAATCCCTCCCCAGCACAACTGAGAGCAGGAATTTGGGGCATTTCTAGCAGCCAGAACAAAGCCTTCCCTACCAGAGGGGTCCGTCAGTCCCTCCTGCCGACGCTCCTTACCTCACGTGAAATACTCGAGTATTAGATTGCAACCAGATGTCTCACCTCCTACGTGAACATCCTTAATTACCAGCTACAAAATCTCCCCAAGTACTGCTCGCTCTAGAGGAGAGAGAGCTGCTCCAAAGTGCTCAGACTGGCTTCTCGTTTTTCTTCTCGGCATTTACATTCGGGTGGCTGCTGAGAAAATTGGGGTGGGTTTGGTCATTACCTGGCCAGTTTTACCGCAAGCGATGGGCTAAAAGTCTCATGGAAAATGTAAAAGTCAAGCCGTAAATTTAAGCTGCTTTTGATTTTAGCCTCACCCCAAAGTGACTACAGTTTTGAAGAATCCCACGGAACACATACTAATTAATGTCTCCCTGCTGGTGTGTCATTTTCCGTGTGAGTCTGAAGATTTAAACCGCATCTTGTGCAGCTGGAATTCAAAACACTTTGTAAACAATTTCGTAGTTTAAGCTCGGATCTAAAATCCAAGGCATGCTGCAAACCAAATCTGCTGCAGTTGATCAATCTGCTCCTACTGTGTCTGCTTTCTCTCTGCAATACACATAAAAATGTCTTGACCTAGTAAGATACTCAGGCTTTACGTTCCACTTGAAGGCATCACAGATAATTTATGGGCATGAACTGGATACCATATGAGCTAGGAGGACAAGTACGTAACATCTTAATGCTAGAAATCCATCCCTTTCCCCTCCAAACATAAGACCATACAATTATTTCATTTAGCTTTCACACACATACAAAGAAAAAAAACCCAAGAATGCCTATGCCTGAAATAAAGGAGTTTTAAGAAGCCACTGGTACGTTGGAGGTAGGAGGTGGCTTATAACACACATAAACCAGCAGATGTGCCAATAACCACAGCAGCACACAGAATTCTCTCCCCGCAGCACTCCACAGGCTCAGACCCTCAAAAACAAGAGAAGCCTTTTCACATTAAGTGACTTACAGTTTGGCTTCTTGCGTTTCAGGTGAAAGCACATCCCACTCCAGCAGTACAGCTCGCGGGGGAAAGCGTGGGGTGTTACACTCGTGCTGTTTTCAACATCTACAGCTAATGACATCGATTCTTTCAAGTCGTGCGAGATCAAAACAATTTTTGGCTAATGGCACTCCAGTTACATTCACTGAAAACACCTAACACGGTAAATATATTCCTAAACTGACTCCAATGACAGTGAGCCAAATAATTCTCTGCAGAGCTGGGTTTAGAAAACTGCAGGATTTTGAACTCGGAGTCTCAACACATAATTGCTGCCAGAACCGTAGCACCCTGGTCCTTAAATTGGCCGTAGCTTTGCTAAGAGCACATTCATGCTTCCCCAGCCTGGTAACAGATCTACAGCCACATTTGCTGGCAGAGCCACAGAGAAGGAGCCGTATTCAACTGCATTAAGAAACAGGGCAAGATGTATGTGCATCAGAGAGACAAGCCAGTAAGATTTCTTATCACAAGAGAAAGAAGAGAAATACTGGTTAGAAGACAGTTTGTCTGTCCTCCCCTCCTTCTTTCTCTCTCTTATTTACTAAGCTACAAATCCCACAAAATCAATAGTGCAAAAACATCTTTGTCCAGCTTCAGCAGCAGAAGAAATCAAATTTGGAAATTTGCTGCAATTTTGCATTATTTCAGAGTGACCAATTCGCTGGATTCGGTAAAAACTGCTGACAAAGATACTGCGATGCACAAAACAATTTTTTCAAGGCTAAGAGCTCTGAAATCCCCCATCTGGCTAGTTCTGTCCAACTGCTAGAGCAGGATCGTTCTTCTCTAGCTGAACTGCCCCTCCCTTGTCCTCTTCACTTATTCTTCCTCAAAAAGCTAGAGGAACTCCTACTTTTACTTGTTTTGCAACCCTGCAGGCTGGAAGGAGCCCAAAGCACAGAGCATCTGAAGCACGGATGGTTTCATGCGCTGCTCCAGACAACACTTCTTGCCTGCTAACAAAATGGGGAAAAAATTAAGGGAATAACACAACTCCCCTAGTGCTGCAAACCCTCCCAGTTCAAAAGACGTGCAGGATCTGGGCCCCGCAAATGTATTTTTTTAACTCTGCTTGTCCTGTATAAATCAGAACAAGGTATATCTTTACAAAAGCTCAGAGACAGTGCTCTGGGCACAGGCTTTTCCCCAAGAACAGTCGCTGCTTAAACCTAATGGCCCCATCTGGGTGGCAGGAAGCCTCCTGTTACGGTGGTTTAGATAACGCCGATGAGAAATGATGACAGTGACACTGCGTACCGCACGTGAGACTTACAGCTTCTGAGGTGTCAGCGTCAAAGAAACACCCATTACATTTTCTTTCACCCTTTCTCTATGACACCAAGTTCCAAAAAATAGCATTATCTTTTAAAACCCATCTATATGCACGCTCGCTGTCCCGTGGGGCCACAATGTTTTCGCAAAGAGCACTGAGCTATCATTTAAAGGCGTATACTTCATCATCCCAGCAACTACCTTTAGGGCAAACATGCAAAATCACGGATACAATGAATTTAAGAATCACTTAAAGATGCACTCCCACCCCTCAGTTACTTTTCCACACCTTAAAAGGGTTGGTTTAAAACTCCTCTACCTCACTACCAAGTAAGGAGGCCCCGACAAATAAGCCGTATGATTAAATACTTTCATTCTACACCTAATAAAATCACACACTGTAACGTCTTCTGAGACTAAAGTTTTAATTAAGGCAGGCTGACATTTTGGCTACTTCCCCCCCCTCCCCGTGTTCCAGGGCAACCGCAGGTAAGGTCAAACAAAAAGCTTGTGTGATAAAATGGCGTGGGAGGGCTCCTGGGAGAGCTGGCATTATTAACGAGAACACGGGGAAGGGCACAGTGGAACAGTTCAAAGATAAATGATGGCATTCGGTTCACCATCAACTGAAGAACCTGAGAAAGCTGTTATTTGACAAGAAATGTATATCAGGAGGCATCAAAAGGAGCTTGAATAGATACAAATATAGGAGATTCGAGGTTGGAGAAACTTTTTTTTTTTTTCCCCCCAGTTTAAAATCTATTCTTTTACTTGTCTGCACAAGTAAAAGCTGTTCCTTCCACATTCTAGGGACAGCTTTAAAAACAACTGGCTACTGGTAAGTGGCTTGATGCAGAAAATAAACCTGCTCTTGCTGAGAACCTAAAGCCAGGTTATTACCTGACACTTTAATCGCTTACTATTTTTTCAATATTTTTAGGGGAGTTGGACTAGATGATCTCTATGGTCCCTTCCAACTCTAAAAATTCAGTGAAATATACTTTTATTTTATGCTTTGAGACCATTTAGTAGTGTTCCTGTTCTTCAAAAACTATGACAAAAATTATTTGGCCTTCTCCTTGAAAATAAATCTGAAGATAAACGGAGGGACATCTCTTACAGACACGGTATGTAACTCAAAGCTTCTGTAAGAGCCAGAAAAGAAAATTCTATTTTTAAGACAAAATCCTTTTATCTCACTACAGTAAAAATATAGCTGCAAGCCAAAATAATTACAACACAATAATGCAAGGCTCCGTTACAGCAGCATAATTCTGGTAAAGCAGCTGATCCAGGATCTTGGCACTTACCCAGGCCCCGGAGCCTGACTTAAATGCATTAACCCAGACAAAGCATGTGCAGCTGTTTTGGTAATCTGAGGCTTCTGCATTTTATTGGAGACCAAAAAAAAAAAAAGAAAAAAAGGCAGGGAGCCAGCAAACGACACAGGTGATAGAGAAAAAGAGAGAAAAGAGGAAAGTATTCCATGCTTTTGACCTAAACTCCATGGAGTTATGTGAACAAGCTTTGGGGAGATGGGTTTTGGAAAGCGTTTCCCTATGAGCAGGATGATGAGCAAGGGTTTACAGCAGAGCGGGGTAGATGCCCAAAGCCAGCTGAGATGCCTGCAGGAAGGATACTGCAGGACCTGAAAAACATAATTCTGAGGGGGGTGAAGCCTTCTCATCCCCACAGAGCTAAGCCAGTGAAGGCACGTATTGCAAGCTGGTGTGTGGTCCTTGTGACATGAGAGAGGTCCCAAATAGCGCTAGGGAAAACCCAAGTATAATCCTTCTGTTCTCAGCACCTGCCCACCAATCCCACCGACATTCATGAGAATTAATGAGGACTCATGGGCAGGACAAGAGGAAACAGGCACAAACTCGAACATAAGAAGTTCTACTTACACATGAGGAGGAACTTCTTTCCTTTGAGGGTGGCAGAGCCCTGGAAGAGGCTGCCCAGAGAGGTGGTGGAGTCTCCATCTCTGGAGACATTCAAACCCCACCTGGACACGTTCCTGTGCAACCTGCTCTGGGTGGACCTGCTCTGGCAGGGGGTTGGACTAGATGATCTCCAGAGGTCCCTTCCAACCCCACAGCATTCTGTGACTCTGTGACAATAGATTGTCCTGGAGAACCTGTGGGTTGCTCTTTAGCTCTTTACTGCTAAAAGACCAAACCAGATGCAAATTTAGTCACAGTCCTTACTATGGCCATAGACTGTTATACTGCTGTAGCCTGCTGCAATTCCTCTTTACAGGTGTTTTGAATAGCTAATATACAAGTAAAGCACCAATGTAAAAGCTCATTAGTGTTGATAGTAAGATACCTTTGGCACGTGAGGTGCTGTAGGTCTCACCTCATATTGAAAAGTGGCATCTTGAGAGAAGCCCTTGCCAGCAAAACATTATAGAGTATCTTCATTTAGAATGACTACATAACTTGTTCAGGATTCTGCTGAATTCAAAGACAAAGTGTCCATACCTTCTTGCAGAAAAGCTGAATTTTCTTTAAAGCTAAGATTTACAGGGAACTGTGCAGGGGGTCAGTCCCTTCTCCCAAGTCACAGGCGATAGGACAAGAGGACATGGCCTCAAGTTGTGCCAGGGGAGGTTCAGATTCGATATAAGGAACAATTTTTACATGGAAAGGGTTCTTGCACATTGGACTGGGCTGCCCAGGGAAGTGGTTGAGGCCCCATCCCTGGAGGGATTGAAAAGCCAGGTTGCCATAGTGCTTAGAGACATGGTTTAGTGATGGTTTTTATCAGAGTTAGGTTGACGGTTGGACTAGATGACCGTGAAGGTCCCTTCCAACCTAGACAATTCTATGATTCTATGAGTAATTATTTTTATTACTATTATTTTCAGAAAAAAAACCAAAACAATAGCTTTGGCTGAAGACTGCAAGAACAAACTGCTCTTTTCTCATGTCTCTACCCAGAAAACTGCACTTTGCAGAATTGCAAGACACAACCTTTGTTACAAATGTATTCATTTTCAGACGGGAATATTTTTCACGCGAAAGGGTAACTTCAGGGAAGTTCAGGGAAGTTCACGTAGTTCAGGGCAGGAATATCAATTATGTAGCTGGTACAAACTTAAGCTTGGTATAAATTCAAAGCCTTATTAAAAAAAAAAAGGCACTGACTTAACACTTTGCATTCATACACACACATATCTGTATCACTGGAAACAAATATCAGATAAAATAGAGAGCTAAAAAAGTTAAACAGTAGCATGTTGGTCGCAGCCACTGAGTTTTAACCTAACCACCCACTTTAACGGTGGGATGCTCCAGGTGTGACAGCTCCAGATTGCACGATGCAGCCGTCCAACACAGGGCTGCCCAGGAGAGTTCATACAAATAATGAAAACAGTCAAGTAACACCAACTCAAGACAGCCCACTAAGGATATTTTTTGGGGGGATTGCACCAGAACTATTTCTTGACCTGAGCCAGGTGGCAATATGATCATTTCCCCCACTGAATAAAAGGAACCTGGCCTTTCCAAGGGCAGCAGACTTAGAGCTGTTATTGCCAGCCAAAAGCAGCTGCAGACATGAGTGACGGGGCTCAAGATATAGGAAGGTAACAATAAATGTCCAAGTTGCTGATCAACAGCTGGGCTACACAAATTGCCTGCACAGCTGTGCTGAATGCAAAGGGAAGCAGGAGGTGGGTTAAGCCTCCATGTGTAGAGCAGGCTGGAAGCACATATGGTCAAGTCAATGTAGTTCATGAGATGAATGTTACCCTGTGTAATACTCCCTATACATCCCTGTGTCTGTGTTTGCATTGTTTTATCATATAAAACAGTTCCCAGCCATAAGCGTAACAATTACTTGCAATATCCGTAGTTTTTGTTAGAAAATCCATCAGAACTGTGTGCAACGGGACAGCTACCCACCCAAGCAAAAATAAGTGTGATCCCAAAAAAGAACAAATACAGAACCACCATGATCAGATTTTCCATGCAAGCCATGAACCCTGAATCGCCGAATTTCAGCAGGTCCATCTCTACATTAGACTGGTTTGATTTTCTGGATTCCCCCAAATAAACAACAGCAGGTCTGAGCAAACAAACTGTTAATCCCCCACATATAGTTCTAAAACTTTGCTCTAGGTATTGCTGAAATATCTACAACCACGAGCCCAGGGTGAAGCTCCACCATGGTAGCTACCGTGTCAACTCCAAGGAATAGCTGCAGTCCCTGCACTGACGATGGCAAATTCTTGAATAGACAAGACAGCTGGAGATGGAAAAATAAGCACCCAGGAGAAATAACTTGCCCAGAGAAAAACAGCGGAACTGCACAAAACCTTTTCTGGAAAATATACCAAAATCTCTGTGCAGTGCCTCAGAGAGCACTAGTGCTTAGAGCCTCGCACGGAGCAGGGAGCGCTGGGGCAGGCTGATGCTCACCAGCATGGTCATGGAGATGACCCTCCAAATCACTGATCAAAAAGACTGGTGCTTGTTTATCTACCTATAACATAAGGTTATGCAAGTTATGGTCTGCAACCCCCAGCTAGATGCGAACAGACGCGAGGATGATGCCGAAGCCAACAGGACTTTGATGCAGCATATGTCTGCCCATATGGGTCCAACTGTAAAAAAAAAAAATCTCATATTTTCCAAGTGTGCCCATGCGGAACGTAATCCAAAGACCACTGGGGTTAGCAATCAACTTTAACTGGCTTTACACTGTATTAGGAGCACTCGCCTGCAACGTGGTGATTACTCTGGCCCCTAGACAGCAGGGCCCTTAAGCATTTGCTTAACTTTTCAGCGTATCAGCCAATTTCTTGATTTCAGAGCAATGATTTACAGGCTTGAGCGCACTTCTGGACGGAGGCCAGGGAACTCAGGCCCTTGAAGGAAGGGATCTCCAATGGGAAAGATACTAGCACGCTTTTTCTTAGCATCTTTTAAAAGGCTTCTGAGAAACTTGAGCAGGCAGGTAGCAATCAACCTAAGGAAAAAGGGGCTCCATTCCAGCAAAATTCAGTTCTACAATATATGAAATCAAATAGTTTCTCAACTCTCCTTTTGCACAGCCACTGCTTAATCCACAAGCTGGAAAGGGGGACAAGATGGGATGGAGCCTGCATTCACACCTGGTCCAATGCACATCTACACATATATGAAAGGACCATTAGACCAAGAGATAATGGCAAGTAATAAACCAAATGGCAACCAGGGGTGAGTCTAACCTACTCCACCTCTGTGGCACAGAGTGCTCCCAGTAGTTTCACCTTGCAATTAAGCCCTTCTAGTTTACTAGTAGACCCTAGTTTACTTCTCTTGCCTTTCTTAATTAAAAAGAGCTGTTAAGGAAATTGGGTTAGGCCTTTCCTGCTACTAAAGCAATCCTTATCATCAAGGCGCTCCATTCCCATTACCCCTTGAAAAGACCCTCCATTCCCATTACTCAAGGCAAAAGACATGTAAAGCACCTCCAAGTACTTTCTATCTGTCTCTGTTCTGCATCACTGCAGAAATGCAAACACTGATTGCAATTCTGCCATAGGTAGAAAAGCAATACAACAGACTACTGCACAAAAACTGGGCTCTATCTTCCAACTAAACCTTTTTCTTGAAAAGAGGTGAACAGCAAAACATGCAGATGTAGTCACCCCACTGCCTGGTTAGCTTCACCTGTGGCCAAATTATTCATCTTACAAAGGAGAGAACAATAGAGTAAAAGCCAAAAATGTCTGAAAAAAAGTGAAATCATTCCCTTTTGACATTCCAAATAGAACACTACTAATTCCTAAGACTTCAAAAATGTTTGTTCAATTTACATTTAAAAAAATATTTTAAAGGAAATGGAACAGTTTAATTGTCCATAGGCAATTTAAAGCTTTTATTTCATCTTTTGGCTTGCCTTGGAGGGGAAGAAGGATCAGCTAATTTCAAAGGAATTTGAGATATAATTTTTTTTGTCTTAATTGGCCAAGGAATCTGCAAAATAACTCGTTCATACAGTTTTATAAACTCTTTTGATAAATCAGGCAGCTAAATCTGCAAAACATGCCTATGTCCGTATCACAGGCAAACCTACTTTCAACTCTTCCATTGGGTGGGCACGATAATACGAACTACATTTTTCAAGAAAAGAAAAAGGTGGGGGGAGGGAATGCATGGTGGATGTAAACGTTCATCTTTGCCTTTTCCAAAGAGGGTTGAGTGGTACTTTTGCAAACAACACCTAGAGACACAAGTTTCTCGTGTATTCACAGAAGAAATGAATAGATACGACGATGTCAGCCGCAAGCTTTTCTGCACGGCTGCACCAAGAAACCCTGGCCCAAAGAGAGCGGGAGAAAGAGAAAAGGGAGGAGGAGGATGAAGGTGACTTCAGAAGAAGGTTTCTACATTGATTCCCAAGTCTCTCTGCTGAGTTGGCCAACAGAGGTGCTTGGGACACGGGCAGATGTCACTCTGCCAGTCCCTGCCTCACTCACACTAGTGGTGGTCTTTCTGTGGGCTTGAACAAGGCTGGAATCAGACCTGTGGTCACCAGATGTCAAAGTATTCAGCCAGAGCATGGTTTAATTCAGCTACAACTTCAGCTATAAACTTCTCCTCGCCCTTGCTCATCCCCAGCTTTCAGTGCAGAGCACGTTAGTCAGTTGGAAAACTCCCGCTACAGGTGGTCCAGTGTTGTCACAGCACAAGGACATTTTGGTTAACCCAACCAGTGCAACAGCCCAAAAAGGCTGATCCATCAAGCAAAGGCGTTGCGCGGAGACTTCCACTGCAAACCCCATCCTGATCTCCTTATCTCCCCCCTCAAGGTATCTGCAACTGTAAACGATGCAAAATTTACTTCCATTAGCAAAAAAAAATCATAGCACGAATAATTTAAATGTAGGAAAATCTCCTGAATATTTGTGCTTTGCCTGCTGTGGGTCTCTCTGGGGCAAAGTCTGCTCTTGGAAATCGCTGGGGCAGAGCTGCCACGGAGCATTTTAATAGTCTGCAACCCCAGCAAAGCCGCGCTTACAATCTTCACGGCCAAAGGTATTTGCAAAGTCTTAAACTTGTGAGCAATGCTAGCTAAGCATTCAGAGCTATGGAAAATGCACAATAAAGATGCTAAACATATGGAGCCTTCGACTCAGCATAAATATTGAAGATCAGCCTGGGTGTGTGGTCAAGGTAGATTTAAGAGCCAGCAGCAGAACTTTTTCCTTGCAAGCATCATAAATATTGATAGCTTTTTGCTTGCCCGGGACAAAGCACGCCCCGAGTGCATTACTTCTCCTTTCTGCATATTAGTTTTCTCATCTGTAAAATAAGGTTTGGAGGGGTGACTTCTTCTTGAGACCTTCTGAAATCCAGCAGTGCTGAGAAGTGCTCTGCACTCAATCGATAAAGGCAATGGAAAAACAACTGATCTCCGATACGATATATAATATGAAGAGACCTCCGAGTGCTGAATTTGCCAAGAGTTACATACAGAGCCTTGCAAAATGTTCTGTTGGATGAAGAACCCTACTTTGATCCAAAAAATACGGCTGGTTTTCTCTGTCAGCACCTGCAAGGGTAGGGCTGAATTCCCAGAGCCTGAAGTCTGCCAATCCTGGCAGGAAGGTGAGGAAGAGGGCACAGTACGAGTCATTTGTTGGAGCATAACTCTTAACCACAGGTTTCTGCAAATCCGAGCTTTGCCAACAAACCAAGATGAATGGGAACTTTGAAATCCACCTGGAAGGGTTTGCAAAGGCTTTGCAACGCTCGCTAAAAGGCAACTGCCAGCTCCCCAGGCTCAGCTGAGGTGGGATAGATGTCTTCTGTGGGAAAAGCAGGTTTCTTACTGTTTTTTCACAGAAATACAAGTATCCTCCACCTCTAGCTCCTCTTTTGGACTAGATGATCTTAAAGGTCCCTTCCAACGTAGAAAATTCTATGATCCTATGACACAATCTATGCATGTGGGCAGAGGGATATAAGCATTCCTATACATGCCATCACCAAATTTAATACAGCACCATCATTTAAGTCAACCTTAAGTGAAAAGACTTGTCTCTCGCTTACGTAGCCCAGATGGGGTAACTGATTTCATATACTTCTTCTGGGGCTGCTCAAAGTCAAGCTGCAAAGCAGCTGCCAGAAACATCTCTCCATGTAAAATTTACAACATGCATTTCTGAAGTGGCGGCTGATATGCCTTAGCCGATCTGCCAAAAATGTCTGTGTAGCTAAAATTTTTGAAAAGAGAAAATCACAGGATCTGCAAACACATCTGCAAAATGTTCTTTAGCAACTACTGCTCATTCCGCGTGCAAACCTTGAGAATAAACACTAACTTCTGTAACTGAAAAAGGACAAACGTAAGTCATACCTTTAGACTACTACTCACAAGGAACTCCACCTATAAATTTTCCCTTACAGTACAGCTATTGTTCAATTTTAAACAATTAACATAACTTCTTCAAACTAAAAAACAGATGAATACAGTCTTCACATTTTAGCAAATGCGTCTGCTGCAAATAAATTATTTTCTAATTATAACAATTGACTACTTTATAGACCTTGTTCTCATCTTCTGGAATGAGCTATTGCATCAATTAAAAGAAAAGCACTTTTTTTTCCCCATCATAGGAGAAGCCATGGCAAATTAGTTCATAAATATTCACTGATATTTTAGGCATAGCCATAAAAAGGAGACATTTTACTGGCTGTCCTGGAAACAGTGCATTTAATTTCAAAGCATTCCTGAGAAAGGAGAGCCTCTGGCTACAAGGAGCTTCCAAGTAACGGCAAGGTCTTGAAGCATCTCCACAGGTCACACTCAAACACATCTACCACTGTGGCAGGAGAAGAAAAAAATAATGAATGAGCTTGTGTCTGTCTAAGAGCTTAAACTGACCTTACTAGAACCTGCCTGGTGGGGCGGCTGAGCTGGTGGGTGGGAGCAGTCCCACCCAACACAGAATCACAGAATCCTCATGGTTGGAAGGGACCTCTGAGATCATCGAGTCCAACCACCAAAAAAAGAAAAAAGAAAGAAACCCACACAAACAAACCACAAACAGACACAAGCCAACAATCTCAGGCACTAGAGCATGCCCTGAAGTGCCATGTCTACACATTTCCTAAATACCTCCAGGGATGGTGACTCCACCACCTCCCTGGGCAGGCTGTTCCAGTGCCTGACCACCCTCTCAGGAAA
>JAHREE010148626.1:0-11449 GCA_033628505.1 Tringa tobata | reverse complement strand
TGTGTGGGGGAGTAGGCGATGGTGGAAATGCCCAAGGAGGGGCTGGTTCCTTGCAGGATGGACCCGCTTTTAGTACAGCAGCATGTCCCCAGCTCTGTCAAGTGTCACGCCAGGTGTTGGGGAGCTGTTGGGAATAATCCAGTGTGAAAAGGTGTCCAAGGGGTTGTGCTGCTGAGAGAGCAGTGGGTGTTCTCCAAGAAATGTATGTGTAGGAAGAGAGTGATGGAAAACAAGCCATGGCTGGTGCCCGTAGGGTTTGTAACAGACTCAAAGCCTGTGTCTAGGGATAAAATACAACAGGGCAATGGAGCTGGTGAGGGATCTGGAGCACAAGTCTTGTGAGGAGAGGCTGAGGGAGCTGGAGGTGTTCAGCCTGGAGAAAGGGAGGCTGAGGGGAGACCTTCTCGCTCTCTACAACTCCCTGAAAGGAGGGTGTAGCCAGGGGGGGGTCAGTCTCTTCTCCCAAGGAACAGGTGATAGGACAAGAGGAAATGGCCTTAAGTTGCACCAGGGGAGGTTTAGGATGGATATTAGGAAAAATTTCTACTGAAAGGATGATTAAGCATTGGAAGAGGCTGCCCAGGGCAGTGGTGGAGTCGCCATCCTTGGTGGTATTTAAAAGCCAGGCAGACGTGGTGCTGAGGGACATGGGTTAGTGGTAACTGGGCAGTGTTGGGTTAATGGTTGGACTTGATGATTTTAAAGGTCTCTTCCAACCTAAATGCTTCTATGATTCCAGGGCAGCTCTCTGGCAGCCTGTGCATGTTGACTTCCACCCTGCGCAGCGTTTGGGCTTCCCAAAAGACTCAGACCCAAAATAAGGGAGCCAACTGGTACAAATCACTGCATCTCCCGTTGGAGCCGAGATGCTGATTTATGCCGGTGGGGCCATAGTATTTGGGAATTTGGGAATAACTCGGCCCCCAAGCAGAGTTTCCCTTGCGGTGCAGAGGAGGGACAGCGGTGGGATGCGGCGTCTCTCCTGCCTGTTGCAGCTCCGACTGCTCTCTCTCCATCCCCAGGGGAATCGCGCCGGCTCCGCTGCGATTAATCTAATCGGCCACTGGATGTCAATGTTGCCTCGTCCAATTACGAGCGGGGAAAAGTGCTGGATCTTCGGAAGGGGGGAGGAAAGGCTCGCGGAGGTCGGATGTTGTTTTCTTCCGTGAAGTTGGCTATTAAGCACCGTAGGGGCACGTAGGACGGTACCCAGGAGGAACCGGTCCTCGCTCTCGTTTTGCTCAGCCAAGGGAGGGGGTTTGACCCAGTCGGCGTAAAGCTTTAAACCCTTGATTTTGGGACAAAAAAAAAAAAAAAGGCCTCAGCGGGATGGAGAAGCTACAAAAGCGTATCCTCTTCTCGAAGGCACGGCCGGGTGCGTGCTGAGTTGTCGTCGTCGGTTGGCACCGGGCCCGCGCGTGATGTTGGGGAGGATGGTGATGCATCTCCTGGGGGAGCTGCGGCGGGAGGAAGGTTTGAGGACCAGAAAATAGGGCTCCAGAAAAAGGGGGAGGGCGCTCAGCAGCCTGCGAAAAGCGGGTCTGGATTTAAACGTTGCAGCTTTGGCCTCCTGTTGGTTATCCATCTTGGAGCCGGTGGCGGGGAAGCGCAGGCAGCAGCTGCCTCCTGCCAAGATTCATGATAGAGAACGCCTCTTCGCCCCACGGCCACCCCCACCTCCTCCCTCCCTTCCACAAATATTTTAAATCCAGGCCCCGGGTTGGGAAGCAGGTGCAGCATCTGGTGTCTCCAGCCGATCTGCGTGCCCAGATGGGGCGTCTCTGGTTGGGGGGAGGCCAAGTCCAGAGCTTTGGTGCAGGGCTATATCTATGGCCACCATGCTGGTGGTTCTCTCCGACGTTCTCTATGGCGTGAAACCCCACATAGCCCTCACCCCAAAGAAGATCTGGGGTTGCAGAAGCTCTGCATGCCCTCTTCTTGGGTAGCACATCCCTGGGGGCTCCTTGCCCTCCCGTGCACCTCTGCGGCAGTTGAAGGCTGGCCATAGCTCCCCGGAGCTATCATCCCGCTGCCGTTCTTTCCTAGCAGTAAAAAGAAAGGAAAACGGACTCGTGGTTTCCATCCCTTTGGAATCATTCACCCCCCTTTCACATTGGGTTCATTTGGGCGCGTTAATATCTCAAATTTAATGATAAGTCTAACGGAATTCATTTATAAGATAAATAAGATGTTATTAGTACATTAGTAGCAAAAAATGTGCAAGGACACTGCTAATCTAAGGTGAAAATGCCTTCCTGAGTGAAATTTAATTAGCAGATTGTGTTCTATTAGTGACTTTTATGGGGAGTTCATGAAAATGAATACAAATACGATCCAGGCAGCCTCTCCTGCGAAGCGAGAGCCTTGCTAACCTATCCTCCCTCTCCCCACCACTGCCATCGGAGGGAAAACACCGACGTGTGTCCTCTCCCCTTGCCAGACGAGGACTTTTCTGGGGGCAGAAAGGCAGCCTGGTGGCCACCTTAGGGTTGTGGTTGGAGGGCAGCAAGTCTGGGTGTCGTGTAAATTCAGTGTGATCACGGCGAGTCAAACGGGGTGGGGGTGTCAGAAAAAGTCCCATCTTTTCCCCTCTGCCTGAGCGAGCGGGTGGTGGGAGCTGTTTTTCCAGGATAGGAGCAGAGATGGTGGTGGAGATGGAATTTTCTCCCCAGCCAGATGTCCTGCAGCGGTCAGAGCTGGTGGCAGAAGATGCCAGGGGTCCATCAGCAGAGATTCAGCCTCACGCTGCCGTGTGCTGGCAGAGCTCTGCCTTCCTGCAAGCCTGTCGTAGCTGCAGGGGGATGGATCCCATCCAAGAACATCATACATCTTTTAAAGACTTATGGTCCCCAACCGAGCCAGAGGGTGTTGTGTGGCTGTGACTGCCAGGCCGTGCTGGAGTCACAGGCTGTAGAGATGTGTTTGGTCTCCCTTCTCCTCCCAACTCGCCTTCCAGAGCCACGTGAAGGAGCCGTGGAGGTGACATTGATGGGTCTTCCTGGGTTTTGGGCTGAACACCAGCACTTGGGATGTTTCCAGAGCTGGAAAACATGTGGTTTCAGGACCTTAGAGGTGATTTAGGAAGGGAAAACATCTTGGCATCAGCAACAAAACAAGCAAATAAATAAAAAGTGTCTCTGCTCTTAGTCTTTCCTGGGAAGACTGTCTTGCAGACCCTGCTTTAGGAGTAGCTGTCACTGTGGCATAACGTTTTCCACCCCATCTGGGACCTTCTGGTCCCAGTCAATGTGTGGCGAAGGGAGACATCCCTTGGAGATGCCACCAGCCCCTCGCTCTTGGCACCAAAGTCCAGAGTGAGATTCCTCCTCGGTCAAAACACGTAGCCCAAACCTGCATTGACTCAGGGGTGGCTGGGAGATCGGACACCGTGCAACAGGTTGCCCGTGTGGTCCTTTTTCAAAAGTGCTTGTTGAGGGTGTTGGAGCTCCAGAGGAGCAGAGAGAGACTTTGTGTACTGAGAAATACTTAACAGACCTGTCCCCTCCCTTGAATTGATGCAGAATGGATTTGGTGACCCCTGGCCAGGCTTTGGAGGCTGGGGGAGAGTCCTTTGGTCACCGGCTGCCCACGTAGGAGGCATCTGGTGGTGGTTGGAAAGGTTCTTCCCTGCCATCTGCGGGTGCAGGATCCAGCTCTTGCTGATGTCTTTGCTGAACAGAGGCAGAACGGCGAAGCGAATGCATGGGGAGTCATTATTCATGCAGATGATCCTCACAATTCAATAGAGGTAATTAGGAGAATGATGGAGGAAATTAGCACTTTCTGCGGGTTTATTAATATTAATAAAATGATTCCACGGTTAAAAATAATAATAATAATATTAATAAAATAAATACAAAACGGCAGAGGAGCTGTGCTTGGCTACTAAATAACAGTTTGCTCCAGGCAGCGATCAACCAGTAGCTTGAATTAATCTTCAGAGACAGGTTTTTTGCCCTCTCTAAAGACAGTATCACAGAAGTCAGAACGGATTGAGGCATATCTGGGCTCGTTTCTCGCTTCCCACTTTTGTCTTGCCCATTAGCAAGAGGAGCTGAAGCTCAGGAGATCCTTAAGGCCTTGGGAAGTTGAGTGGCTTGTCTTTCGCCTGCGAATGGGCTTGAAAATAGGGTGTTTTCTGAGAAGTGATGCCTGTTGTCCTCCTGCTCCTTCACCCGCTTTGTAGTTGTCCTAGCAAGGAAAACATACCCATAGTGTTCCACTGGAGGCTTGATGTAATGTGGGTTCCTGGGTCTGAAGACCCATTTCCAGGTTGTCCTCTGGGTTGGGTTTCCCATCCCCTCTCGTATGGACCACAGTGGAGGACTGTGGACCTCTGCCACCGACGTCCAGCGTGGTGTGGGAGCTGGTTCAGCTCCCCGTGCCCCTGGTGTGCCAGGTATGCTGGAGAATTTGGGGGAATCTATTTGCAGACAGCGAGGAGATTATCAAATTAACAACGGCCCAGAATGATGTTAATAAAAATACATGACAAATGTATTTAAACATGTGAAAATCTAATTAGAATTTGTGTTATTAAAAATATTGCTAAAAGTGCTTTCTGAAGCCCTCTGCTTTCTTTGGAGATCAAGGCTTGTTCAGTTTCTTGCCTGCTAAGAGGAGGATTTGGGGTGAGGAAGGGAATAATTGGTGCCAAGTGGCTTCTGCAGAGGGCACTGGGGCTTTTTGCCTTGGATCTTGGATGCAGGATTAGGCCTGGCTGTTCCCATGGGAATACCTGCCTGGACTTGATTCTTTTAGGGAGGCGTGAATGGGGTTTTGCAGTCATGAGAGCACTGTTTGCTGGCTAGGAGGGATATCTGGAGAGGTTTGATGGTGGGTCAGGGGCTGTGATTTACTCAGAGGCACCACCGGGAAGGGTAGGAAGGACCTGGGATGGGCTGTTGGACTTGTGACCCCTTCTCCATCCATGGGAGGTGCGTGCACCGAAAAAACTTACTTGGGGAGCCAAGAAAAGGTGCTCTGAGGTCCCAAGCTGTGTGGTTCTGTGCTGTTCCTCCTCGGCACACTTAGAATCTCTCTCTTTGGGGCAGCAGGGAGCAGCTCTGTTTGTTTTCACTCCACAGGGAGCTGTGAATGTGCCGGTAGCAGCTCTCTCCTGTCTGACCCCATTGCATTCCCCAGTTAGAGATGCCAGTCTGGGCGGTGGTGCCAATTCCCAGAGCCTTCTCCATCCCTCTTTATTTAAATGGGAAAAGATCAGAGCGGTTGAACCCATTACTTTAACGATAGATTCCATTCTATTAACTGATAATTGCGAAAAATCAGTTTCTATAATTAAAAAAAAAACAAACCCTCACAGCTAGACATGGTGAACATGATGGTATTTTGGGCTTTCTGCTGGTGCTTTTAATGTGATTTCCATCTGATTGTGGAGGATCCTCACATCCTTTCTGCTTCTGGGTCATGGGATGGTGGTGAGAGCATCCAGCTCCTGGATGGAGAGCAGGATAGGTGGTGAGAGCATCCAGCTCTGGGATGGGGAGCAGGATGAGTGGTGAGAACCTCCAGCTCCTGCATGGAGAGCAGGATGGGTGGTGAGAGGATCCAGCTCCTGGATGGAGAGCAGGATGGGTGGTGAGAACATCCAGCTCTGGGATGGAGAGTGTGATGAGTGGTGAGAGCATCCAGCTCCTGGATGGAGAGCAGGATAGATGGTGAGAACATCCAGCTCCGGGATGGAGAGCAGGATAGGTGGTGAGAGCATCCAGCTCCGGGATGGAGAACGGGATGAGTTTCCCTCTCCCACCCTCTGGTGTCTTGGGAGCCATTTCTGGGGCTGTATATCCTGTGCTGAGGTGGCCAGTATTTCCATTCCAGAGGAATTTGCAGGGCTGGCAGTTTTAAGGGGGAAGGTGGAGGGAGGGGGGGAAGCAACCCTATCTCCCAACTTGTAAATTAAGCAGATCTGGTCAGGAACTGTCACCGCGGGAGAAGAAATATGAAACCTCTGGGGTCGTGTGTGCGGAGTAATTTTTCTGACTGTAACTCTACTTAAAAGTAAGGGTATGATGAAAATGCTTAGAGCATTTTAAACGGACCCAGCAGAGATCTGATTCAGCTCCGGCGAAGTCTGTACAGACGTTACTTGGGTGTTGGCTGACTCTAAACTTGCTAACACCAGATTTTAGTGCGTGGCAGAGAAATAAATTGCTTCCTTCTCCTTATTAACTGAAAATATTCGTAGATGGTGAAGCAATAGTGGGGTTTTTTTTCTTCTTTTTTTTTTATTTTTATTTTTTTTTTTTAGTTTTGGTGGGTTGCAACGCAGGAGAGCGAGGAGGTTGGTGATGTTGAGGCGAGATACTGGGGTCCTTGCCCCCAGCCTTGATCTCAGGGTGCAGGTGGGGTCAGGTCAAACTGGGGCTGGGTCAGGTCTCCAAGTGATGGAAATTCCCCCCCAGAGGTCTTGCTGACCTTGAAAAGGCAGCCAGAAGGCAGACTGGCCACGTAAGAGATGGCAGGATAAAGCTTATTTTAAGGAGATTTAAAATGAAAAACAAGAATGGGACCTTCACAGAAGCTTAAAATGTAACCCAACACGAGTGTGCCAGGCTACTGGGCTCACTGGGGTGATGGTGGACGGACCAAGGGGTGCGTTGCTCCTCACCCCATCTCTCCTGAGGTTCGTGGAGCCATTTGGGACATGGCAAAGTGCTGTCCTTCCCTCGCTGCTGCGAGGCAGAAGGAAGGGTTTGGGGCTCCCCTCCATCTCCGCGTGATCAGCTCTGCCTGGACCAGGCACATCATCCCGGGCAGCAAATGTAATGAGCAGATGGTGAGATGGGAGGAAACACGGATGGAGAGGAGAGTGAAAACCACCCCAGCTCTCCCCGTCTCCCTTCCTGCCTCCCCTGGATCTCGGGGGTGTGAGACCTTCACCCCATGCCTAGGAAGCAATATCTTGGAGGAGCCTCGATGCCATTTGTTTTCCCTTTAATTGGCTAGCGGGGAGAAAATAACGAAGGGAAGTCATGCAGGGGAAGTTCTCATCAGTGCTGTTTTTGGCAACAGAGTCACAACATCCTAAATTTATTTATTTAATTGCATTATTAAAAGTATAAATAAAAATAAATCCAGGAGAGCAGCCGGATCTATGCTCTGCATCTCTAAAATAGAACCATAAATGCCAGGGAGCACTGGGGGAATGATTTATTAGCCTGTTATCGTGAGTGACTGGGACGCTTTCGATGGAGTCCTTGCTAATTTCTAACAGCTGCATTAAATCACAGATGCTATCAGCTATTATAAAATAATCACCCAGCGGGTCTGCAAACCAGCACGAGCCCAGGGTCAGCGCCGGAGCCCTTCATTTGTTTCCCATCCCAGCCCCTCCGGTCCCTGCGAGGGTGGGAAATAAATAGGACTCGTAGCGGCCTCCTTTTATCATCCGGGAGCCGACGATAAATAAAAAAACCTCTATAAACCTTTTTTCTGAAAGGAGTTCGGGCTGGAATTCGCCACGAGAGGAAACCTTGTTTTGTGCTTAAATATGGCCGTGTGATGTCAGGACTCCCGGGTCCTATTTCTGGCTGGAGAAGGAGCCGGCGTTGGCTGATTTATGGGGCAGAGGGAGGATTTCAGGGTTTCGGGGCTGGGAGGAAGGGCTGAGGTCCTGTGGCAGTTTGGGGACGTCTGTCTCAGCTCCTCACTTAAATTTCCCTGCAGCTCAGCCGCCTTCCCCCCCCCCTCGTTTGACAAATAACGCGTGTGTTTGTGTGGCTGGGCTCCGGAGGGGGTTAATACTTGGCCTGGAAATCTCTTTAGAAGTGCCAATTTGTAGCGACAGAGAAACAACAATGAACAGAAGAGCCTGGCGAGGGCCAGGAGAAGTGAGCGAGCGGCTGCTTATCAGGATGGTGGCTTGCAGAGCCCAGCTGTAATAGTGGGGTTAGTTTTAAAGGGTGAAGGGCAGAAAAAAAAAAACCCCAAAAACCAAAACAACCCACAAATAAATAAAAATGAAGCAGTTAGGAAGAAAACGCCGCCCATCTGCACCGCTTTATGTTAGAACAGCTGCTTAACGTGAAAAATGCCGGCTTTAATAACGAGGTGCGTGAGGAGATGCAGGTTCTGGAGCCCATCGTGCCATTGGAGACTGGTCCCTAGGGATGAAAAGCCCTGGGCAGGGTGGCCCTGGTGTCTTGCCCCCCGCCTTGTCGAGCCTGGTGACATCATTTTGGAACCGTTTTGGGAAGGGTGGTGGCTTTGCAGCCACGTGTCCTTGTCGGAATCGGTGGGGTGAAGAGGGGCTTTGCTCTGAATACGGTAGAAGGAGCCTCAGGGCAATTTGTTGGTGGAGGAACCAGCTCCTGGTGGCAACTTTGGTTGCTCCAAGGCTGTGTCCGTGGGGAACGATGCCCGTCGGAGGGACCCTGGGCTTCCAGGGTGGCCTCGGGCAGGTCTTGCGTTTCTCCGAAGATATTTGGGTTCCTTTGTCTTTTCCTGCCTCGTTATTCTCTCTGCAGGATGGGATGAGGGGCTTTGCAGGTTGTTTCCCGGCTGCAGCGCGGGAGATTGTCGGGTTGTCAGCAAGCTGGAGATAGCAGGGATTGCTGACAGCGAGCAGAACTGAGTTTTCTGTGAGCAGAAACCTTGCTCAGCCTCTGAAACCGCAGTCAAACCCTTCCCCCAAGGTTACCCCTGCTCATAAAGCCTGCTTGGTTTTGTTTGCCGCAAAACCTAGATTTTTTTAATCCCAAAATCCAGACTTTGAAGAGAATTGGGTTGGAGTCGGAAGCGGGCGGCTGGGACCGGGCTGAGTCTCAAAGATGAATTAAATGTGACCCGGGAAGATGGAGATGCTCACATCTGCACCCCGGCTTTGCAACTTGCATATTTATCTCCTGGTGGCCGGTACCGCTGGGAATAAATCAGCAGGGAGCACGGATACACCGGCTCCGGGAGCGGGGGACCTGCACTGCCCTTAACCCAGTTCAGATCAAGCTCCCAGGGAACTTCTCCAAAGCTTGTAGGAACCCAGCTCCTTCCCTCACCTAATGTTTTTTGGGTTCCTCCCCCCGCCTCGCTACAGCCCTTAGAAGCCAGAATTTCAAAGGTGGAAAAAAAAGCCATCGTCTGCACTGGCCACAGAGGGGGAAGGCTGGAAATGCTGAGAATTTTTATTTCTCCTGGGACTTGCAGCCCAGAAAGCCCGGGTAGTTCAGACAGGCTGAGAATAAGTGTTTAGACCTTTATCTGCTTGGCGTGATGGGCAAACCTGCAGGGGTGAGGATGAGGAAGGTGGTGCCATGGAGAGCATGCAGGGGTGAGGATGGGGAAGATGCTGTCATGGTGACCATGAAGGGGCGAGGACAGGGAAGCTGGTACTACAGCAAGTGTGCAGGGATGAGCATGAGGGAGGTGGTGCCATGGCAAGCAAGGATGGGGAAGGTGGTGCCACGGTGAGTGTGCAGGGACAAGGATGGGGAAGATGCTGCCATGGCAAGCGTGCAGGGATGAGGATGGAGAACGGGGCCTTTTCCTCCCCAATTCTGCAGGGACCTCACATGGGTCCCTTCTGCTCCCAGCCCTCCTGCCCCTTCCAGCAAGATGTTCTTGAGGCTTGTGCACATCGTTTAGTGACCTTGGGAGAGAGGGTGCACGTGTAGGCGTGAAAATGAGTGTGTCAAGGCAGAGGGAGGCTGCTGGGCTCAGCCGGGTTGCTGGTGGACAGGGTGAGGGATGTGTTGCTCCATGGTGAGATCCACGGGGGACCATCCTGCCCCATAGGAGAGAGGGGTGTTTTGGAAGGGATGAGGGGTGCATGGTAGGCTGGTGAAGCACGAAGCGTGGTGCTGCAGGGCACAAGCCATTGTTTGCAAGGGAGAGAGACAGCTTTTCAAGCTCCCAGTCATCTCTAGGTAATTAATCAGGCATATCTTTCTCTTCTTCCTTCCCTCTTTATCTTTAAATCTTGCTGTCTTGGCCACTCTGCCAAAGTCTGAGGTCGATCCAGGCTGGCAAACCCTGTGTCGGAGCGGGGTTGTGCAAGGCACCAGGGCTTGTAGTCGTCAGTTGTGGCTACCTTGCACGGGGATGGCTTTGCTGCTCAGCCCACGGCTAGGGAGTCTCCTGGTCCTCCTACCCCCCAGGGCCAAGTGGAGGTTGTGTTGGCCCTGCCAGCCCCGAGGTGGGTGGCTCTGCTGTCATCCAGGTGTGAAAAATACCAACACACACTGAGGAGAATGGGGAGATGGGATTTATTTTTTTTTCCCCCCTTTTTTTCACCTTCTGAATATGTGCTGGGGGCACGTTTCTGAGCCTCCCAGGACAGCCGAGAGGGTGGTGTTTCCCTCATCCAGCATCTAGCGTGGGTGGCACAACTGTTCCCTGATCGTTTCTGATCATTTCTACGTCTCCATATTTTGTAAATAAGCCCAGAGGCTACGCGATGGCTTCCTATTTAGAAACAGGATAAACACGGCTATGTGCTATCTATTTATTTGTTCTTTTATTCATTCAGTTAAGAGCTCGCAAAACACTTTGCAAGCATCTATGAAATGAGCCTTGTAATGCTCCCGGGAGAGGGAAGGAATGTTCCTGCTCTGCTTGGCAGGCTGGGGGGAAGCTGAGGGGCTCTGAGAGGTTCTCTCCTTGCCCACGGTCAGGGCAAGACCGTGGTAGACATCCCCAGGAGATTAAATCCTGGGTTCCCTTTTCCATTTCTAGTCTGTAATGGCTGGAGAGACTCAAATGCACGTTTCATGCCCAGGTTCGGCAGTGCCGAGCCATCTGTGGTCAAGGTTCTTTTTTCTGGTGTTTCTCCTGCTGCTGGACTGATAGGAAAGGGGATGGTGCCTCTACACCTTGTGCCAGAGAGAAGTCATTAGGTGGTACATGAATATGGTATTAATGATGGAGAAAACGCATTGCACCCGTTCCCATCTGCACATCTTCCTTTAACTCCTCCATCTCAGAGATGCCTTCAGGCCTGTCCGTGCTCCTGGCCCCTTGGGGCTGGAGACCACCATCCCGTGCACGGCCTCCTCCTCGTTGCTCCCCCTATCCCTGTCTTTGTGGTTCGGGTTCAGCTTGTGACACTCAAACATCTGCTGTGGCTTTTGCCAAACTTGGACCTCCGCGTCCTGGCACAGCCTTGGGCTCGTTTGTAGGGTTTGGAGTCAACCTGAGATGTTCACGCGTGGTGGGAACCCGAGTGTATGTATGGCTTTCTCTAGGCTGGCAGACAATTTTGCACCCTCCCATGGGCTCCTGTCCTCTGCTCTCACTTTGGTGCTATGGGAGGGGGCTGTGAGGTGGCAATGGGGGCAAACGGGGCCATTGGGGCTTGGCCATGCTGTGAGCAGCCTGTGGGGGTGTGCAGTGCTGCTGCCCTGTTCACAGCAGCTCCTCTGCCTCCGCTCTCCGTAACCTACTTTCCCTGCCTTGCCTCTAAATAGGACTTTGGGCCGTGGGTGGATGGAGC
>JAHREE010148622.1:0-19260 GCA_033628505.1 Tringa tobata | reverse complement strand
CAAAGAAAGAAGAGGAGGGAGCTATTACGAAGGACAACGTGGAGGGACGGGTTAATGAGCTGCGCGGTCGCTGGCTGGAGCCAGGAGCAGGGCTGAGTCAGTCCTTCGTGGGGCAGGGACAGGCTGCTGGGGTCCTACACCCCTCTTTTGGGCCACCCCCTAAAGCTCCAGGGTGGGTGGTTGGATGGTGTTTTCCCGGGGGGCGGGTTCCCACCTGCGTTGGGCTCAGGCCAACCATCCTCCTCCCCCCCAACCCAGCCCCAGCTGCATCCCTGCACTTTGGGGAGAGGAGTTGGGGGGGAAAAGAGGAACAGGGATAAAACGTTCCCCCCTCGTGTCTCACGCCAAGGCCACCCTGAGCCAGCAATGTCACCGAGCTGCTGCCTTGCAAAGGACACGTCCCGGGCGAGGGAGCGGGGGGATTTGCCAGACACCCCTCACGATGGTTTATTCTTGTCATTTCTGAGCCTCGGGGTAAGAAGAACAGGGGAGCTCTGCAGGCACGGAACAAGAAGCTTTGTGGGTCATATCAGCGTGTAAAGTGCCAGTAGGAACCACGGCAAGAAGCGTGAATAATGCTCCCTTTATTCCACCCTATACCTCAAAGCCCTTTAAATAAATGCAAATGGTTATTTATGGATGGGGTTTGGACGAGATGCCTCCCCAGGAACACAGGGAGTAATAATTTTGCCATCTCCCCTATAAACCAGTCGGAGCAACCACAGGGCTGATGGGCTTAGCGATAGTCCAGGGCATCCCGGGGAAAAAGAAGAGCAGGGAGATCATTGTAAATCTTCCTCGTGCAGATTTACGTGCTATCCATTAAACACACGTCCTTCCAGGCCACCTTCTTCTCTGCCAAGGACAGCCAGGCAGGAAAAACTCTGAAGGACTCCAAGCCTGGAAAGCCACCTTCAAGAACGGGGTGGCATCGTTTCTGAAAAGCCACCAACAGTCAACCACCAACGGCTTTCCTTAAATCCTTTCATCAAATAATGACCTCGGCTGCCCCAAAAAACATCTGATAATGGAAAGGGAGGGAGAGATCATCATCGCAGTGAGTCATCATTGAACTCCCTTCTCTCTTTGCAGGGCCAGAAGCCACGCTCCCAGCCAGAGCAGGGTGAGGTTGCCCCCAAGAGGCAAATCTGACACAGCAACTGGGAAGGGGAAAATGCTGAATTCTGAAGATACCACCTAGGAAGGACTCTTTTTAAAAAAAAAAAAAAAAACAAACAAAACCCAAACATCTCCTCACGGGCTCTTATTTTCACTTTGCCACCAGCTGAAAACATCTGTGGATGGGGTGGGAGGGGAGAGGAAGGTCAGCGTCGGCGAGTGGTTGGTTGGGAGTTCTGCTGGAGCTCCTCAACCACACGACTCGTTTTCCCAGTCTCGTTTGCAGCGTCATTAGAAAGATCAAAAAACCAGTCACTGGGTTTCCTCCAGCCACACGAGACACCCTGAGCCCTTACACCTCGCCAGGCTCCTCCTGAGCAAGGGCTGGTGGTGCCATCAAGAGCACCTTCTGTCTCAGGAGGAGGAGAGACATGGTTGTGGACATGACAGACGGTTTGGAAACTGCGAGAAGGCAGGAGGCGAAACCCCTCAGTCCCTCATGGAAAGCATAAAGGCTTCCATCCTGCTGGACCAAAATCCGAGGGTCGTCCCCCATCCAGCACAGTCCCTCTCACCCCCTGGGTATCAGCAGCCAGAAGCTCTCTCAGCCAGGGGTGGCTCCTTTGATTCCTTAGACCCTGATGGATTTTTCTGCTGCGAAACTCTCTTTGAACCTCTAAGCTTTTAGCATCCACGACATCCTGAGGCGAGCGCATCCCCAGCCCCTGTCGCCTTTGGTTTGCGTTGAGCCTTCCTGCTAATAAAAGAACTGCAGAGTCTGAGGCCAAATTACAGAGCAGCGCTGAACCACTTCTCTCTATTTACCCTTTTTTTTTTTTTTTTTAGGCCATTTCATTGTCGAGCTTCTCCGCCTTCCTTTCCAACATCACAACTCTTTCTGAGCTGGAGAGACGCAGCTGATGTAAAACCACTGCAATTTATTCCTGCCCTACACACACACACACACACAACCACGCAGAGATTCCCTCCCGATAGCCTCAACCTGTGACATAATTCACATTTTAACCATTCCCGGAGCCACTTTTTGAGAAGAAAAGAGTTTAAAATTAAAAACACATCCGAGGTGTACCCGGGGTACTCACTGCTCCTGCTCCCTGCCTGGCTCAGCTGGAGAGCATCCCTGCATCCCCGGCCGTCAGCTCCAAGCTGGAAGCATCATCTCCAGAATGACTCGTCGCCGCTCGCTCCTGCCAGACTCTTAATTACGAGGAAGGCTGACACAGTTTCTCAGCAAACGGTGCTCGCCTACTGCGGGGAAAAAAACAGAATGAGGGCATGGAAAAAAAATTAAAAAATAAAAAATGGGCTAATAAGAGAAAAATCAACCGGAGGGAAAAAAAAAACAAAAAAAAAAAACCCAAAAAAACCCACCTCGCGCTGTGCAAATCTTACCATAACAATGCTGGAGCCCAAAATACTGAAAATAAAAATAGGTTAGCACACGGGGGAGGGCAGGCAGAGCCCCACAAATGGGGAGGAGAGGTGATGGGCAGCGTGGCATCTCGGCATCCCCACCTGCCAGCCCCCCTCCCCGGGGCAGAAGGGCCAGGCTGGGGTCCCAGCTCGCAGGTCGATGTCTCTGATGCTGTCTGAAGAGCCCACGGCCGCCCGGTGTGACTTAAGGCACCTTCATTTTTATGATGAATAAAGCACAAAACTTAAAGCCCAGCCCTCCCCTCCCCGCTGCCGAGCCCGGCAGATTGAAGATGCTATTTTTATTCCAAGGGCAGGCTGGTGGTCAGCCCGGAGAGCGACCCGTCTTCTCCTCCTGCCAGCACCCCGGGAGCCAGGACTTCCATCTCCAAGCAGGGTTTAAGAGAAGAGAGCCCAAGACCCAGAAGCAAAGCCCTGGAGCCAGCAAACCGAGCCCTCGGGTGAAGGGACGCTCGCCCCGTTGCACAAAAGCAGAAAAAAAAAAAAAAAAATTTAAAAAAATCTATTTACCCCTTTTTGCTCTTCTCTGGGAGAGGGAAGGAGGGAGCGTCGCTGGCCCAGTTTCCAAAGGGAAGGGCCACCAGAAGGGTGTGTGTGGCCAGGAGCCCTCCCCTACGCACCCCACCGGCCAAACCTGCCTGGAAAAGCTGGAGGTCTCCCCCCCGGGCTGATGGCGAAGCCGCCTTGATGACAAGGGAAGGGGATGATCCCAGTTTCCATCCCCTCCCCTGTGACCTCCCCAGGGGGAACTGGGAGGCAGCAGGGAAGCTGAAGGTGAAACCCCAGGCAGAGAACGAGGGGGGGGACACGTTCAAAAGTCACCTCCAAACGCTGCTTAACAACAACAACAACAAAAAAGTCACCTGGAAATACATCCTCACCAGCGGCCCGAAAGGATGGGGACCAGCTTTCAGCGCCCAGACCAAAATATCAAGGTAGGAAGATGCAAATGTTCTTCTTCTCTCACCGCCTCGGCCCTGCTTCTGATGGCGGATAAATGATTCCCTTTCAAATTCCTTAACTGCAAAGGCGAGGAAGGGCTGGCTGGGAAAAGCAGCAGCCAGGCAAGAACTAAAAGCACCTCCTGGAGGAGAAGCCCTTCGAGGAATTTACTTTCTGGAGGATCCTCCCCCTCCTCGACAGCCCCCGCGCTGAAAGCCCTTCTCAACACTGAGATAAGAAGGGGCCCCAGCAGAAAAGCTGGCAAAACATCCACAAGGCAAAACGCCGAGGTATTTCACAGCCCGGGGGGGGGAAGATGGAAAAAGGGCAATTTGAATGTCATTAAGAGCGTTCTGATAGCTTAAACCACAAGGAATGAGCTAAATCCATTAAGGATTGTCTGGCCTCTCCGGGCAGCCCCTTGGGAGCTCCAAGGGTGGGTCCCACAGCAGCCCCCCAAGGCTCCTGCAAGCTCATCATCCTCTTCTGAGGCTGGTTCCCCACCCAGCACCCGGCCAGTCCCTGGAGCCTGTCCTCTTTTGGGGACACTGGAACCAGCACCGACCAACACCAGTGCCACAAGCTGCTGGGGAACTTTGTTTTCCACTGGGAAACTTGGGGCAAGGTGGTTTCTCAAGAGCTCACAAGCCCAAGGAGTCCCCAGAAGAATCCCCAGAAGAATCAGGAGGGTCACCTCCAGCAGCACCCTTTCCAGTGGAAAACAAAGTCCCATAATCCCTAAAAGACAGCGGAAAGAAGAAACCTAAACATACAAAACCAGCCTTAATACTGTGGCTTGAAGCATTCCTCCCAGTGACGGGGTCAGCAGAAGAATCCTCTCTGTAACCCAACTGCCTGGAAGCATCTGCCTGACCTTCCAAGAGACAGCACGGTCTCCAGCGCCCACAGACCACCCCTGGGCTAGGTGACCTCTGAAGACCTAGAGCTGGCTGCTAGATGATGCTAAGCACGAGCTCCTCTGATGGAGATGGGCCTGGCTCGTCTGTGCCAGGAAAATTAACACCGCAGTAGCCAGCCCTCGTTATTAAAGAGCTCTTTTTCCACGTTGGAAAATCCTCTCGTGGATTCCACCTCTAAAACCCTCTCACGAGGCAATCTCAGCAGCTGCTCGGCCGGGAAGAACAGCACACTGGATGCGTTTCTTCCACTCATCTGCTTTTTTCTCTCCCCCCCCACCAAAAGATTATTCTCTCAAGCTCAACTGCCAGCACCGGGGACTTCAGAGAGTTCCCGCAGCCACCACATCAATGGAGCGTCCGTGTCCTACTGACCTTCAGCCAGAGCTACCTGCCAGTCATTAATCACTTCTGAAATCCCCCTCCATTACCAACTTCCACAGCGAGAGCAGGAGATGTGCAAACACTGTCCCTGGCAGGTTTCTTCCACTTAAAGCTTTTTTTTTTATTTTTAAGCCATACAGAGGCTTGGCAGAAAATAAGGAGAAAAAAAAAAACAAAAAAATAAGGCAGAGACACAAAGATATATTTCATAGCCAGCCTTTAATTCTTTTTTTTTGTGTGTGTGTCTGATTACTGCAATAAAGTGCACCTAATTTCACATGAAATGAGATAACATGGCTCTTAATACAGCCAACATAATACTAAAAAGACAAAAACCTCAGTGCAAAAATTCTTATCTGAAGACAATCAACCAAAGCCCTAACGACCTTCCCTTGTGCAAACAGCTTTTTCCCCAGCCACCCCACTCCTGGCTGGGGGCCACCAAGTGAGTCTGCATAAAACCACCCCAGCAGCAGGGGGTTGGCTATTTCATTCCCAGGAGTCCCCCAAGCAACGCTGGGCTCAGCATCCCTCCCCCAAAGGCTCCTGGGGATGGTCTCCGTAGGGATACCACGGAGCTCCCATTCGACTCATCTCTAGGCTCAAGCAACCTGGGAATTACTCCTTGGCTAAAAAAAAAACAAAACAGTTGGAAGAAAAGTCCCGACAAAGTGGGAAGGAGGAAGAGTGAAAGAGAAGGGGGAAAATGCCAGGATGTCTACACAGGCATTCAGCATGGAAACACAGGGCTGGCCAAGCTAGGAATGACTTTCTCCATTTATAGTAGGCTCCCTCAGCTGCAAGCCCAAAGAACTACAACGTGTGTGTGGCCCCAACACCAAAAATAGGACCCACTGCCACTTTTTTTTTTTTTTTTTTTTTGAGACAGAGCTGAGGCGTGCCCATTTTGTCCGGGGACATTTAATTAGAAAAGCATGTCTGGTTTTATTTGTCCTTGTTAAATAAAAGTAACTATCAAAGTGGTTATTTCATCTGGAAAAAAAAAAACACCCCAGCAGTTTCAACGTGCTTGAACTGCAGTACAAAAGCTGTTCATCTAAACCCCTCCCACTTTCCTTCTCCAAAATATACAGGACAGCAACTTACACTTTACATGGTAAGAAAAATATATACACGTTACATACAGTAAACATTCGGCAAGATTTTTAAACTTTATACAACATTAGTGAGGCAGAAATATAAACATTAATAAAATTACATACAATATATTCAACAGAGGAACTGCTACCAGAGGGAAGGTCCATCCACTACTGGAGCCAGGCAGAGAAAAGGAAAGCATTTCCATACCTATACACCACCACCTCTTTTTTTTTTTTTTAAGCAGTTCTAGTGCCAAAAACAAGATACCCTTTGAGGTAGATTCTTCCAATTCTTAAACAACATGTTGAGATTAAAAATTAAAAAAACAACCAACCAAAAAAAAAAAACCCAACAGAAAAAGGGATTTTTTTCCTCCTTCCCCCCCCTGGACAATGCCAGCAGCGTAACTTCTGGTTGAAGGAAGATAAGCTGATTACCCTGTGAAGGGCACAGTCTCAGGCTGACTCTCTAACACTTGAAATGAAAGACAAAACATTTCATATGAATTTGCAAATAAGACACCTTCCCTAGAAGACGTGTGTCCATTCTGTAGCAGTTCCTTTATATGAAATATACATAATTAAATCTGAAAGTTTGTGGGGGTTTTTTTAAGCCTTATTTTACATTCTCATCTTGGAAAGTTGTAGGGAATTCACCATACAAGACAAGACAGTAATCTACAAAAATTAAAAGGAAACAGTATTATAAAACGCACATGTTGGTATTATTAAAAATCTCACTTGTTAAGCACCAGCTGGTGCTTCTACTCAATATTTTAAACTTTCTCTTCATATATACACACACATCCTACAGAAAAAAACCCCACAGTGTAAGATTGAAATAAGGGCATTTGCACAGAGAGCGCAGGAGGAGACCGCATCTTCCTCTGATTATTTCCCAAGCAGCTCTTGGAGCTTTGTACACATACAAGGGAACGTGGACCTCCTACTGCACCCACAGCCTTTACACACACGGGCCAAACACTCAGCTCCTCCAATCTCCACAGCTGCTATTTCAGAATTAGTATTTTCTCGCTTTAGAGAAAAGTGCTGAAGCCAGATAACAATTACACTTCTTTCCTAAAAAAGCACTTACAACAACACTACTGGTGTAATAACTTTATAACTTGGTCTTATAGAAACGCTTCCCGTGCAGTCACATCCACTGCACAAATAATGTCGGAAGGTGAGGAATTTCAGTTAAAAAGAACACATCACTGTCATAACAAATTCTATTTTGTTACTGGATAAAACACAACCACAGAGGAAAGAAGCATCCACTTAACCTGTTCGGGCACAGCCACTCTTCAGCTCCGTTTCCACCCTCAAACCAACACGAGAGCAGTCAATTGCTCACATGCAACTGCCGTATTTTATAGGTTTTAGAGACATTGGATGGTCACACCAATTCTGCTTCGCAGATTAACGTGTTACTCACCCCAGTTCTGAACCACCTCCTCGCCTGCTCGCAACAGGGGAGGGTCTAACACTGAGCTCACGTTCAATGTCACGGGGCAGCTCTTTCCCAGCCATCCCAAAACAACGCTTGCAGGTGTGTGCTGGCAAGAAAACAGGTACATAGGTTTTCAAATAACTCTTGTGATTAACAACAGGAACAAGAAAACTTCCCTCAGGTTTCAATACGATAAAATATTTCTAGCCAATTCAGACAGGGCTATAGAAATAGCTCTTGGGGGTTTTTTTTCCCCCCTCAGTTTACCTACTTCAATTTTTCAGAATTAGTGTATTTGTATTAAAAACAATGTTAATCAAATTAGCTCCTTGTGTTCCTACTATTTGCCTGAATCAAGCTCAACTTCTAACTCAGGTGACTAATTTCTTCTGTTCCGACCAAGCTGAAGCTCCATTCATTCTACATCTTCCTTGGTTTCAGAGTTTTTCTGTTATTTTCCCTGAACTAGGCAAGGTTTCATGAATCTGGCTCCCAGAAGTCATGCAGTTTTCCCTAAAGAATAAAAACAAAATAGTAACCAAGTCAGAAAACCAATGACAGAAGAGTAGAGTCAGCAAACGCTTCACTTGAGATCACCACAACGTGTTGCAAATCCCTAGAATTTTATTCTGAAACACTTGCCGGTTTCCCCATATGTGGGGTTCAACCCCAAGTAGCTCTGAAAAAAAACAACTCTGAAAGAACTGCATTTTTATCAACTTTCATCCATTGCTAAGTAGCTTCTGCAGCCACATGTTACTGTCTAATTCCTTTCCCCCTCTATAATGAGAAATATCACACACACTACAAATCATGTCTTTTTCGCACATGGCTAGGAGCAATTAATAGTCTTTACAGACAAACAGTTGATTACACAATTTTTAACCAAAATCAATACTAAGCATGTATGCATAATTTAAATTTTATGTAAGCAATAAACTACATTACTGGAAAGCTAAGCTTTTCCAAGACAGGTAGCTTTATATTCCAAGACAGGACAAACAGTCGATGTGATCGCATTACAAAAGAAACCTTGCAACCCTGGACTGGAAGAAACAACTCTGGACTCTGGATATCGGCAGAAATAACCCACCTATTCCACCGGGGCAAATATTAATGAGAGACTAATCATGACATTATTTACTACTGCATACTTTTACAGAGCATGGAAGGCTTTTCCTAATCGTTGCGTGAAATTTGACATGTTCAAAGGGGGAGTAGTTATCAAGAGCCATTCAACACAGCGTGGATAGAGTCTTGGACTCAAATGGTCTCAGTGTCACGCAGTACCAGACCAGAGCAGGAAGTGTATCACTGCATTCCTGCCCCAATGTCCTTTTCGAAGCATCTGCTAATAACTATAATCAGGGACAGACCCTGTGACTTGACTCCGTACTAGCATTTTAGTGTATTACACAAGCCATTTACAAAACCAGCACTTTGAAGGACAAAGGTGAAATCTTGGTTTTATTGAAGCCAGCAAAGTAAGAATTTTAATTAAAATCTACTCTACTACATCTATGTATATTCCACAGCCACACTATTTTTTTATTATTATTTTTTAAATCTCTTTAAAAGACGATGCTATTTTCAAATGCTAAAAAAATGAGTTAAATACACCCAGGAATAGGAAAAGAGAGAAAAAGGTTTCGTTACGATACCTGAGTAGGCCGAGTGGTTTGTATCATATCTTGCCATTTCCCATATATCCTAGCAACTAAATCTTTTACCTGCAAATTCAGATTGATTACTTTAGCCATTTATGTTAAAAAAGCCAAAAATCATACCCCTCCCTGCCTCCCACCCCCCAAAACTCACAAAACCCCAGATAACCCAAGACCCAAGGTTGACCGGGAGGGCAGAATTTTACAGCTGGCACAAAGAATCAGCACCCAAACTCCAGCCATATCCCCGTAATTTGGGACTCTGAATTCCAAGTTTAACTCCCCACAAACACACTGCAGGCACATGACTCCCCACGTGAAGTGTCTGGAATCAGCAGACGAGCCTCTGGCCCCTAAATGCTCACCTCATCCTGCGGGTGAGTTGGGTTTGTTACACAAGTCTGATCTTGTACCTACAGAAAGTGCCTGCAACGGCAATCACGAAAGCCAACTCTGCAGCACCATCTGCTTCTGAGATGAATTTCCTTACACATAAAACTGTTTTTTTTTTCATAACCTCGAGCAGTAGTTTAAATCCAAGCCATTCAGAATTGAGATCCGTGTTAAAACCCAGCACAGTGGTGTCCTCTGGAAGTTCCTTTACCATTACACATATGAAATGATGGGGAAAAACAGTAAGATTTTTCCCCCCGAGTGAAAGGGCTAGAGAAACAAAAGTGAAAGCAGCCCAAGATACAAAAATCCACAGCAAGATTCATTTAACTCGTTAAAAGGATCCGTGCTTTACTGATCTGGCACAATAGGAAAGAAAAATCCTCTTGACTAGATGATCTTAAAGGTCCCTTCCAACCTAGACAATTCTATGATTCTATGATTTCAAATATTCCAGTATTCTATCAGCTCAGTAAACACAACTGCAAATGTTTGACTTAAAGCTGAAGAAGCCAAGGCTTTTCAAACTGTGGTCGGCCACTTCATCGCTGATCTGATTTGGCTTGCTACGACGGCATGCAAGGCACGGAAGTCACAAAATTAGGACTATCACTAGCAAGCCTCACACCACAAAGCAAACAAAAGGCAATTATCCAAGCTTGATGCTGCATCACATATACTGCTGGCTTAAATCCACAACGTTTTTAACTAATTCATTAATTTTTAAATAAAACAGAGACATGCAAGATAAGCTAGTTTTTCAGTTCTCTGTATCCTGCCCTGCAAGTAGTCTCTGCTCTTAAGAGTAGAGTCAGCTCTCAGTGACTGCCAGGAAAAGAAACTCTGTGGGTATGGAAGTTGAGATGCTGAGCTAAAAAGATGACAAGCTCACATTTTACAGTTGTTAAAAGAGTCCCGTTGTTAGCAAAAAAGAGTATTTTTAGTGCATTAAGAGGGACATGTATTTATTATGTACATGAAAAGACCTGATGCAGACAGAGAAACCAGAAAAAAACCCAAACTCTTAGAATTTCCAGGGCTGGAATGAGGGAACAACACACACCAAGAACACCAAAAACCATCTCAAAAAAACAATTTGTGTCTTACCTTAGTTCGATAAAACAGCCTTGCATCTTCCCTAATATCACATTTTATGTGCTTATCTAAGGCACCACAAAGCTTCAGTAAGTGTTGCTAAATAAAGACAAAGCGTACAAGCTAGTTAAATTCTCCATGTCAAAACCAAAAGCTTTCTTAAAATATTATTTCAATCTAAAAATTGCATGCTTCAATTTGAAATCTTCCCAGAAATGTACAGTAATGTAGGGGGAAAAGAAAGAAAACAAGATCCTCTATTAGATGCACCCAATAAACCAGTTCAAATAGCTTTAAAAAAAATAGTTTCAAAGTGTAGCAGAGCTATACATCACAAATTTCAAAGTTCCTACTAGCTAATCTGTAAATCTCTTCTGTCCCCAAAGTATCAAACATAGTGCCATTCAGATCTTTTATCTGCAAAAAAATAGTTCTGAAGTTTCAATAGCTAAAAATAACCTTTTCAGTAATGACAGCTCAGGTAATTTTCTTTTGTAGGAATTGGCTGAGCAGGTAAAACACATCCAAGGTTTATATACTGATCTTATTTCTCTCTAATTTCTGATTACTTTAATAAGGCAGTTTTACAACTCCATAATCTCCATGCTAATGACTCCCAAGATCTTTTGCATTCTGTGAATTCCTTCATAAAATTCTTGTTTTCAATCCCCCACTGAACAGCTGCAAAGAGGCTCTGCTCTGCAGAAGAGGTGAGACATGCTGAAATTCTACTTATAAACATTTGCTGGTGTCTCAAGAGCATCCCAGTTTATCCCATCTAACTGGAAGAGGGCCAAAAAAAGAATAAAACAAAAAAACAGTTTTATTGATTTTATGCAGAATCTAGCCTGCACAATATTCAGCCACATCCCTCTTGCCATTTGATGGCTAAAAGGTCAGTGAATAATAGACTTTCTTTATTAAGAAATACAGAGACGTTAAAAAATGTAAAAAAGATCAAGTTCTCCACAAATCTTCAGGAAGGCAGTTGTAAAAAACAATCTCAAAAGATCATCACAATACAAATATTTTATTTTGTTTCAGATTACACTCTGTGATTATCTTTTTGCACCGAGTAGGGAACTGAGACTCTTAAGCCCTGAAATGTAACCAAACATTCCTGCTTTGCCTCCCTCAAACAGTTCATGTGACAGATTTCTTAAGAGCCAAGAGCGATTCCACGGGGCAGAAGGCACCATGATCCCAGAGCAAATGATCCCAGAGATGTGAATAGGATTAGCAAAAGGCTAAGCAGAAGCTATTACTTCAGAGATGATCACACCACACGGCGCGAGGGAACTATCGCAACAGAGAAGAGACACAGTCCCAGCTCTCACACACCGGGATGTGTTTGAACGTGTTTTATTGGATATTTTCAAAGTGATTTTCTTCTCGATTGAAAAAATTTCAACCCTACTTCAAACGTTCATAGGATCGTTGGACTTCTTAGAATTTCTATGTTGAATTAATCTCCAGTTACTTTCTGAGAAAGATGAACAAAATGAACGTCTGCTGCCTTTGTTTTGTGTTTTGAGGTAGTCCAATTTGCAGAACTGCAGAAGAGGTTTCTTCTGCATTTTCAGAGGTTTCAGCTCTTCTGCATTTACTCTGCCCCAGAACAAAAGCTTCTCCCCAGTGCTATTACCCACCGGTGACCTTCTATCACATGATGGCTCTCACCAAAATAGACCAAAAGTGCATGATAAATAGTCTTTTAAAATCTAAAGATCTAGCGCTGAAGTTACTTACCCTTTGATTAGAATTTACAACATCGAAGAAACTAGCTTCGCTGACTAGATGGAGGAGGATGTAGATTAGGTAGTATGCCTGGAGAGAAACCAACAGAGCTTTAGCAGTCAAAGCACAATCATAACCCTTCACATCTAGATACAGCATCATCTTAGCTTTCTGGAATGATTCCTCCAGCAGCCAGATCAACGGACAAGTATGTCTACACATTTGCCTAAGTAACTAATTTGAAACAGCACACTCATATATTAGAAACACTTTAAAACAGCATTATGCTGTTGTAAGTTAGATAAGTAACCTACAAAGCTTTCTGTAGTTTTAATTACTGAAAACTAAATTCAGCAGTTGGCTTTATTTTCCTACCATATACATCCAGATCAAAATACTTGCCAAGAGATGTTATGATAGACTCAAATAACCAAACCTAAACTCAATTTCTGGATAGGAAAAAAATACTAAATTTTTCTAATACTTGTTTATAAAAAAAGATCCTTAAGAGGTGCATAAATCCCCTTCTGAAGCCTGCAGGTGAAGGTCTGACTCAGCATCAGTTTTCACTGATTACATCTGAACGGAGGGAGGATGGTCCTCCGATTACAGAAGACAGGACACCATGTGCCTTAGCTCTGCAGAAAATATGATGATTGCCCTGTTGTAACACAGCCTAATACAGCTTCCTCTGTCACATGCTACTTCTTTCCTTCCTCCCTGACTATAATTAAAATTGAACATTAATAATATTTTAACTGATATATATGAACAGCAACAAAACAGTGTACTTACAGTTCCACGTACAGAACTGCCCTCAGAAATTAAAATCCATGTTCTCAAAATTGTAGAAGATTCATAAAAAGAAAAGTGCAAAATGCACTATCTGCTCTATACCTCCTGTTCTAGCTCTGTCTGAAGGTGGTCTCCATTGGCATGCTGCTGCTCCACTCCTTCTCTCATCTTCTTTAGCAGGTTAGAAGGTTTCATGTACACCAGATACTGAAGCAGAAGAGACATCTACAAATACAAGCATTAACAAATTGAGCTGGTTTACTGGTCACAGAAAATTGAAACCAAGTGCCACTAAGGCATATTTTCTCCACTAAGACAAAAATATAAAAGGGATTTTTAACTAATATTGAGGTTTCATGCTTTGGGTAATTTTTGACTATTCACAAACTAAGTGTTTGTAAATTGCCTCGTTAAAAGATCAAGCCTAGGAAAACAAAGTGACCCTACAAACACAAAGGGAAGACTGAACAAGTGTGTACCTTTTTCCAATGTCCAAAATGAGTATTAAGGCACATGAACACTACTGCACTTACAAGGCGCAGAACATGCAGCTTGAAAAAGATACTTCTGATATTAATCTAAACTAAAAATTACTAATTGGTCATTTTGCGAGGTTCTTGAGAACAGGCTTACAGTATAAAACATACTTAAATCCAAATAATAGTAAACATGTTTTCTAAACTTTCAAATTATACACAACACATATATGCAGTACCTGCTTGTCACTGTCATCAGGTATCCCTATATGGTTTTTATGAAGCAGCTTTGAAATAATCACTAGGCTAAGACGTCTTCTTACTTCCCTGAAAAACAATTTTTGAAAGTTATGTCCCAGAGAATTTCTTAAATCCACACTGTTTCTACAAACCATATCAGGCTAAGCACGGCTTCTCTGAACATAAAGGTCCTTACAACTCCTAAAGTGGACTTTCTGAACATAGGTGCTATTAAACTAATAAAGAGGCTATTAAAATTTAAGTACCCTTATCGCAGCTTTTTTTTCTGCCTGAAATTGAGAAACCAATTCCTTCTCCTCACTCAGCTACATTATAATTAATTTGTTTCAAAAACAGAAAACTCATTGACCTCAAACATAGACATGAATCATCCAAAGAAAATGTAACTATTGGTCATTCAGAGAAGAATTAAAGTGATAGATGTCAGAACGTGAAGTTGTTCAGCCTTTCTTTGCCGTAGAGTACCAGGAATTTTACACCCCAGAAAACCACACAAAATGTGAAACAACCCTTTTTTGAAGCAGAAGTGATCAAGAAGCTAAAGATGTGCATAGTAAGAACTGCACATACATCCATAACATGAGAGAAAACCCAAATACTTTTTTCTTTTTAAGCACCAATTGCATTTATCTGACTTTAAGCTTATGCAAATAAACCGGCCATTAATGATTCAAATAAATTAGCTGTTAATGATACTACATTGATGTTACTGTGTTCTTACCGTCCACGTATTATCCAGCTAGGGACCAGTTGAACCAGCCACAGGAGATTATGGTGGTGTCTGGAGAGTTCACTCACTGCCAGACAGAGCTCAGGCATCTTTAAAAGAACAACAATGAAAAAAATCTTTAAAATCACTGAAGAACAGATATGGTGACCATTTGTTTTATTTGCAGAGGAGGATACGTCTACTCTCTAGAAACATACACAACAGAAGCGTTAGAAGGAATTGGGCTAATGAGAAATAATGTGCATAAAGATATTTCTGTAGTTAAGCCTGGTAAATCAGATTTTACAGTAGGGTAGTTGAGATCAGATTGCTTTTCACAACATTTTATCAGCTTAGTACACTTTTTTCTTCATTCTTTCAGAGAGCCATTTTAAACATATAGCTATTTTAGTAAATACAAGATTAAGTTCAATACAACAGTTCCCTTGCAGAAGGGGACGAGGACACAACGTCATGTGACAAAAACCCTCTCGGTATATCCACCCACCTCCTAGATCTCACACAAATCCAAAGGTCCCAATTTGTTCATATTACATTTTCAAGCAATATTTTTTTTGATATCAAGAGAAAAAAAATGGAAACTTCAAACCAGAAGTTTCTTGAAAATTAAGCTGCAGTTTCATTGATCTAGTACAAGAAAATTATTTGTGACTAATTACCTTTGTATCCCAGTCTTTTATGCTCATCAGAAGCTTTATGAAAAGGCACTGAAAATCTATCAAAGGAATTTGCTTCAACTGTTTCTCCAAGCTTATTTTAAATAGCAATAGAAGCAGCAGCAATATTTCTTGATCAGTATATCCACCTTGAATTACCGTTGTACAGAAACCTAGAAACTTTAAAAGAAATAAAAAGCATTAAAATCTGAAATTGGTTTAGCTTCTTTTGAAGTATGATGAGAACTTAAGTTTTCCACCCCCGCATTAAAATGCTCCTCAAATGATATATTGTTCTTGTTGTGTATTAACATCTCCCCGTCCACCAGTAACTGCATTCATTTTTATTTTTTTTTAAATACCTGCTGAAGGCTTATCTTTTGAACGATGCCAATACTCCCTGGACATTACAGGAGCAGGAAAGATCTTTCTCCACTGCACAGACAATCCTCATCTAACCGAATGAAGGACTGACGGACTTTATAAATACCCAAGTAATAGCAAAAACATAAATCAAGAGATTTTTTTTCCCCACCCAAGTATTATCACATGGGTTACTTACAATGTGGCATGTGTGCATAAGAAAGAACACAGATTAATCAGGAGATGTGTACTCTGTCTCTAGTGGAGATGCTCTAGGTGCTTCCTCTTAAACTAAGTGATTTTTATACTTAGAAGTCTCTCAGGAAGTGACGTGAGGAGGATTCATATACTTCTACACAGAACTCTGAAATTGGTTATAAAGTCAGTATTTCACCATACAACCTCTAATCACAGAGAACTAGTCTGTGAAGTGTGACCAGGATGAATGATCCGAGGGCTGGAGCACCTCTGCTGTGAAGACAGGCTTCTCCAGGCTGGGGGTGTTCAGCCTGGAGAAGAGAAGGCTCCGGGGAGACCTTCTAACAGCCTTCCAGTACCTGAAGGGGCTACAGGAGAGATGGGGAGGGACTCTTGATCAGGGAGGGGAGCCATAGGACTAGGAGTAATGGTTTTAAATTGAAAGAGGGGAGATTGAGATGAGATACCAGAAAGAAATTCTTTGCTGTGAGGGTGGTGAGAGCCTGGAACAGGTTGCCCAGAGAAGCTGTGGCTGCCCCATCCCTGGAGGGGTTCAAGGCCAGGCTGGATGGGGCTTGGAGCAACCTGGTATGGTGGGAGGTGTCCCTGCCCAGGGCAGGGGGGTTGGAACTCAATCATTTTTAGGGTCCCTTCCAACATTCTATGATTCAGGCTACAGTCTCACGAGGCAGCATAAAACATACTACCCAACACCAACTCCCCTTCCCATTTCCACTGAACACAGAAATGGATAGTTTCTCCCACATGAGGGAGCAGAGGCTCTTGATAAAGTGCCACAGCTGGAAAAGGGAGGCAGCACAACTGTGCAGCGGTGAGTGAAGCCAACGGAAAGGAAGCTCTAAGGTTTGCAACAAGCCTGCTGGATGTGAAGCTGAAACAGCAGGATAGCATCTACCCATAAAACATTCCCAGGACTGGGTTAAAAGACCAGGCTTTTTGCTAAAATAACAATAGGAAACAAGAAAAAAATCCCCCATCACCACCCCCTCAAAAAAACCCCAATCCAACACAAAAAACCCTCCCACACTAACTGGAGGTTTTCTCACCTTAACCACATTAATTAAATTGTGTTCTGGTAGACTGGAGAAGGCTGGACTGGCACAGTTTAGGTCTCCTCTTGGCTCTTGTTTACTCACTGTTTCTTCCATCTCACGCCTAATAAAAGAGACACTAATCTGAGCTATAAATCAACAATTTAAAGGCTCTCAAAGGCTTATTTACATCAATCTGAAGAAAAAAACCCAACCCCTGCATGTTTCAAAATGCCTTCAAATCAAAACATTCCTCGGTTCTAGAGCATACACATTTACCTTAACTTGTAACCCACTAGTCAGAATTCTGCCCAGCTGTTTTGGCAACAATTCCTGTAAACTTCCATTAGGAAGGTGCAGCACAAAGGACAATGCTCTGGTTTGCTGAATCCTTAACTGGTAGGTGTTGTTTAAAGTTCTGGCTTATTTACTCTTATTAAGAACCTAAGCTGAGAATTTAAAGAAGAATATGGCTTGATGGAAGGGAGAGGAAATAAAAGAAACCTTCCAATTCTACATTCAAAGCACAAGACTTGCTTTCACAGGATCTAAGCGATAAATATGGAAAGGAAAACACTTACAAAATATCACACTCATTAAAGCTGGGCTGAAGATGCTGCAATGGAAAGAGAGATCTAAAAGCAACACCCATATTGACAAAAGCAGCTGACACATCGGCCAGTGAAGGAATCCATGGTTTAGACTGTTCATCACTGATGGAAGCTGCAAGTAAAAGACATGGAATGGATTACTATTAAATCTAGTTCTTAGCATTAGTTCCTTCTTTTAAGGGAAACAAAGAAGCTCATGAATCTGTATCAATTCTACCAGCTCTCATCCCAGAAGATTTGGTACATTGAACAAAATGCTTATTCTCAGAACCATGAGGGAAAAAAAAAGGTAGCCAAACACAGTATTTTAGGCTAGAGAAACATCTTATCTATGGAACAGGTGAATTACTTAAAAGTTCCACCCATCTTCCCTCATAGCTGTCTTCCACCACAAACTGCAGAATAAGGAAGGAGGCAGTATTTACTTTTGAGAATACATAGATTACTGTTCTGTGCAGGTACAAGTAAGAGGTATTATCATAGTTTGACTGGAAGCAGAGCTAAATAAAATTTGAAAGCAGACAAGTTTTCTAGAACGCAAGTGTTAAACGTGGAATTCACTTATTTGACAGAAATAAGAAAACAATGCTCACTGCAAAAAGGCCTGATTGTGTCTGAAAGCCTGAAAACTGTACAGAGGATTTTCTACTGGACACTAAGGTAGCGAGGTAACATCAAACCAGATGCAGTGTTTTCCAAGCAATGGCAGAAGTCACTACAGTTCTGAATTGGTCAATTTTGTATCAAGAAAAACACCTGAATATAACGGAATATAACACTCAAGACACTGTAGGTTCAATCTCAATGTTCAATTCATTAAAAAAAAATGACAAAACCCATGCATCCTTAGTTAAACGCTGGAACAGAATGTCTCAGAATGGTTTAAAGACTCCACAGTGGCAATTATAAAGTTGTTAGACAACTTTCTGGAAGCAACTGTAGCCTATGTGATCCTGCTCCAAGGTCAGTCATCTGCTGCCATCTCTCCCAGCCTTAATTCTTCGAATGTTCATTCATCAGCTTGAATCCTTCGTTCAGAACCAAGCTTAATGCCATCAGAGCACAAAATAAAGGAGGCTACACTCCCTCTCATATCAGCTCATGAAATCAGTTTGATTTCAAACAAGATTCAAAATATGGCATACAATTGGGACAGCCCTGAGCAAGTACTTCCAGAGAAGTGCATTAGTTTAATGATGTTAACTGGCAGGCTTAAATGAATTAGTGACTTTTGGTGGATCTGAATGAAGACATGGAGAACATAAAAAAAGGAATTTGTACTAGAGAAGTATTTGAAAATACTGATAAAGGAAGGCAAAACAGACAAGATATGAGCAGCAGTGTGGGCTGAAGATTCTTGAAAGTGCTTTTGTGCAGGTATATGATTCTTTTCACTTTTGCCATTGATCTGGAAGGTAAACTACCTACTGCGTATAACTATGAGAAAAACATGTTGGATAAGACACTAAGCTATGAAAGGAATGTCTGCATCTTCCAAAGTAAAAGACAGAAAGGAGAGTAAAACTTTTGAGTAGACTGGGCTCCTCTTCAGGTCAATTCTATTTGTGAAATAACAGAAGTGAGCTTAAAAAGGCTCTGTACTGGATGCACTGCTTTGCAAACACGTGCCAGGAGCACATCCTGTGGTACAGCTTGCACACACTCTGGGAAGACCAACTCCTACCGTTTGTGCATTACGTAAATAACAGAAGAGCCTAAATTCATGCCAGAATCACAGAACAGAGCTTTTTATTTCCTTCCCAATACCTTTCTATTCTTAACAGAAGGGAAATGCCTTCATTCAGGCGGTCAGTTTTCCATCCTTCAAATACTCACCATTTTTTAGTGTTATCTCCATC
>JAHREE010148615.1:0-10219 GCA_033628505.1 Tringa tobata | reverse complement strand
CAATCAAGGGGGCAATGCAAAATCCTGCTGCTGGGGAGGGAAGAATAACCCCTCGCATCGACAGAGACTGGGGGCTGCTGGCTAGAAAACAACTTTGCAGAGAAGAATTTGGGGGTCCTGGTCAACACCAAGTGGGTCATGACCAGCAACACACACCCTTATGGTAAAGGCAGCCAACCAGCCTCCTGGGCTGCATTTTGAAGACTTGTCACCAGCAGGTCAAGAGAGAAGCACCTTCTCTTCTACCCCACAGAGATATGACTTCTGGAGTTCTGTGCTCAGTCCTGGGTTCTCCAGTCAAAGAGTGAGATGGTTGTCCTAGAGTGAGTCCAGTGCGAGATGGCAAAGGTGATGAAGGGGCTGGAGCATTTGTGACACAGGGAGAGTGTGAAAGAGCTGGGCTTGTTTTGTCTGGAGGAGAGAAGGCTCAGGGGGAGGTCTTAGTGTGTATAAATGCCTGGTGGTTGGGGGGGAGTAAAGGAGGTGGATCCAGACTCTTCTCAGTGGTGCTCAGGGACAGGATGAAAGCAGTGGGCACAGATCGAATTCCAGGCAATTGTGTTTAAACATCAGGAAACACTTTTTTTTTTTTATTACTGCGAGGGCAATTGAACAGTGGCATGGGTTGCCCAGAGAGGGTGTGCAGTCTCCATCCTTGGAGAGATATTCAGAAGCCATCCGAGCGTGGTTCTGAGCAACCTGCTCTAGTTGACCCTGCCTTGGATTGTGATCTCCAGAGGTTCCTTTCAGCATCAACAATTCAGTGTTTCTGTGAAAATATCAAATGTGAAATTCATAGCTTAAAAATCTACTGTAACACATTCAAGATTAAAAGTGTTAGGTTTTAAGTATTGAGAAGTTGCCGGCAGTTAAATTATGATATTGAGGCCTGAACAAAGCTACTTGGTAAAATCTCTGCTTTATGAAGTTCAGCACTGCTGGCAACTCAACTCTACTTATTAGTATATTTGGTACTATTTTCTTAGTCACTTTGCATTTTTAAACTTTTCAGTCTTCCTACAGTAGCTAATATGTGAGATAACAAAAACAAGCATTTGCGTGAGTTTGTTCCTGTGTTGAGTGCATGTCTTTCAAGTGTAGCACTGAAGTTTATTTTTTTTAATGAAAAATTAGGGATCCTGTCTTCCAGGATTTTGTCCTATTTTGATTATATGTAGTGTTAGACAGAAAATATTTCTAGGTATTATAATGCTGCAAGTCACCATTTTGAAATTTAGTCACCTTGAGCCATGGCTGTTTTGAGGCCATTTCTAGCAGAGAATTCCTAAATAAAATTTCTGAATAGACTGTTAGTGAGAAACTGCAATTAGTCTGCTTCATTTTCTATCTGTAAAGGGTTAGTAGAGGGTGTGGAGTTAGAACTGTGGTTTGACTTGGATATCACTGAATGTAAGACTTGATGCTACCATTTGTTCCTTCTGTTAGAACGTGGTATCTCACTGACGTAGGAGGATGTGTAGAAAAATCGTAGCAAGGGAAATAGATGGAAGTAAAAATAAACATTGTATTTGTTTCAGGTGGTTTTGGATGTTGGCTGTGGAACTGGAATACTCTCCATGTTTGCTGCCAAAGCAGGCGCGAAGAAAGTGATTGGAGTCGACCAGTCTGAAATTGTCTATCAGGCCATGGACATCATCAGGTAGGAAAAGTTCTGAGAAAAGCATGGTAAGTGTTGCTGTAAAAAGTTATTAAAATGCTGCTATAAGTTAATTATCACCTATCACTCAATATGTCATTTACTGAAGTCCTTTGTCCTAAGAATTAACACAGTTTTTGATGTGGAGTCAAGTTGTTTGCTCCTGTAATAGAGATAATTAAAACAGGTCTGTACTTAAGGCAGGGTGTTTTCTAGATCTTTCTCCTAACGTTAGCGTATGGCCAGTGCTACCTTGCTGTGGAGGCTCTGACTGACTGTTGCCAGCCCATTTTCTGTTCTGATGCTTTAAATGTTGCTACTGATAAAATCGTAAATTTCTAGACAACAAACACAGTTGAGACACCAGATCTCTGAGGTTCCTGCCAGAAAGTTTCTACAGTCTGAAATTGCTCTAAATAGCAGCCCTACCCTGTAGCGTGTCAACAGCTCCCCCTGACTTCAGCATTATCCACAGACTTGCTGAGGATGCATTCTGTCCCATTAGGTCGCTAATCAAGGTGTTAATTAGCATCAGAACTAGCACTGAACCCTGAGGGACACCTCTGGTACCCGGCTGCCAGACTCTGGACTCTATCTGTGGCCTCTCGAACTTCATGGTCTAGACAGCTTTCCACCCGTCTAATGGTTCATTTATCCGCTGCACGTTTTGCTAATTTACCTATAGAGGGTAATATGGGAGACTCTGAGTATATGTAAAAATTAAGGAACGGCATCTGAAGACTTAAATGGTATTTCCTAGGGTCAGGTAGGAGAATTGTAGATGAAAATGTGTACTCTTGATAGCTGAAGTGTGTAGGTTTTTTGGACTTGGTTGTTTTCGTAAGAGCAACTGTTGAAAAGAAAGTCAAGGTAGATACTGAGGAATTTGGGATTGACAGTTTCTGTGCAAGCTTAAATCATACAGAAATAAGCTTGTCTAGGCAGAATTTTTAGGTTAGATACCACTTCACACATTGGAGATGCAACGCGGCACGCTTGGATGCTGTAAAATAATTCTATTAAATAAATACCCGTTGAAGAATAGTTCCATGCTGAACGTTAGATGCAACTTTGACCAAAATGCTTGTTCTCTGAAGAGAATTTTTCCCAGGAGTCCTTGTCACCTTCAGAGTGGTTACAAATATGAAATAGTGTTTTATTTCTAATGCAGTAGATGACAAACGGAGGATTGTTCATATCTTTCAACAAGTGCCCACAAAGTCCTTTAGGTGTTATTTATACTTAGAGGAGGATAGAAGTATCAGCCAACACGTATTACCTTTGGTGAGGAGAAGGGGAAGCCTTTCAGAAAAACAACAAATCAAAACCCATAAGCTCTCCAGAGAGTGATGAATTGCTGCTTGAAGTACACAGTGAACCATTGCTAAGGCTGCACATTTATAGATACCTTCTGCTATAAAAGGTTCAATTCACATTAAAGTTTTCAATTCACATCAAAACAATTTATATTTGTCTTGTTAAACCTACTTTTTAAAAAAGAATAAAGCTGACAAACTTGTAATGAAATAACACATATTTATTGGAATACTGAACAGCTCTGTGTAGCTTAAAAATGACTACTGCAGTGTGCCTCCACTTATGATTACAGTCTGTGCTCAAGAGCTTTTGTGCCTCCCAGAATTCAGGTTCATTTCTAGCATGCTAATTACTAGAAACCTTGTGTGTAAGTAATCTGGAATAAGTGGCCAGAGTGGCATGATTCTTTCCCAAGGTTACATAATAAGCTTACTTTTAACTAAATGTTTGCCTTCTCTGTTTTTTTACTGTGAATAGCTGCCCCTAAAATTTCTAGTGCAGCGAATGACTTGATTTTCTTGTCGTTCATCACTGTTACTCTAGAATAGAAAGCTCAAGTGTACTTCCTAAATGTCATCTCAGCAATTTTTCCTACAAGGTGTAAACTACATTATTTTGTGGTTGGGTTTTTCTTTTATACCTTACAGCTGAAAACAAATATATAATGAATTAGTCTTTTTTCCTCTCTTTTGTTTTAAATCATGTCCTTGTATGCGGTCATTTAGGAAGTTACCCTTACATCTCTTTTTGTCCTTCTTAAAATATTTTTGTGGGTGATAGCTCTTTAGAGTTTTATTTCTCACTTTGAACTTCTGGTTTTACTTCTGTTTGCAGCATTAAATTATGATACTAGTGATGAACTACTAGTCTTCTATCAGAAGACTGTTGTGTGTAGAGTATTTAATTGATCTTTCCAATAGCCCACATGTTCAAGTAGCCCTTTGACCCTTTCCTTTCCCTCCCTTCATTCTGATCTTTCTCTATTATCTTTTAGATTGAATTTTAATGTGGTTAGTGGTCTGCATTGAAGGCCAGACAGAATGTGAGAGTAAGATATCAGGACAGGGAGGGAAGGGGCAGAGATAAGAACTGCAATGGAAAGATAAATTTTGTTTGTGTGAATACTTTTCTGCCATGTGTAAGAATAGCTATTGTAATAATGGAATGTGCAAGAAAGACTAATATGGCTTGCCAAGAAGAAAAGCACTAAATTTAAAGGGTTTATATATTTAGTAATTTCACTGTGATGCAGTTTTTTGTTCCAAAAACTGTAGTCACGTCACAGTACCTTCCTCCTTATGTAGGATGGTAGTACCATTACTTGCACATGAGTAATACCTCATTACTGTGGTTACTAAACATTGCAGATGATGATTTTGGCCAAAATCACAGTGGGCGGGATGCGTTTAGTGTGGAATAACTGTAATACTGATCCACAGGGAGTGTTTGTTCGCAGTGACTTTGCAGCTAGTTTTGTTAAATAAAAAACCAAGTCGTGCAAAACAGCTTTGTAAGGAAGTGAATTTCCATCGCTGTCCCCGTGCGGTGAGTAGGCTCTAAGAGGTCAAAGAGAGAGAACTGGTAACAAGCAACTCGTAAGTAAAAAGGAGCATCGTTTTAAATTGTCCTCCTTTCTCTTTCCCTGGCTTCTGAAGCTTACACATTTCCACCCACAGCACGTTGGAGGTGTACAGATCTGCTGTCTGCTATCTTTGCCTGACACTTAACCTGCTACAGTTTTTGGATACTCGGAAACATTTCCGCTGAAATATAACTGAGGAGTATTATGTCTTACTGCTTTATTGATTAGTTAAAAACAATTATTAGGGGGAGAAATGCAACATATAGACATCAGTATATCTCTTCTGACAGCATAGACTGAAAATATAAACTAATTTGTTTATGTTGTGACTTGCAGGTTAAATAAACTGGAAAATATCATTACGTTAGTCAAAGGAAGAATCGAAGAAGTAGATCTGCCTTTGGAAAAAGGGGATGTAATTATCTCTGAATGGATGGTAAGGTGCATGAATATTCTCTTCAAGACATATTTTTAGGAAAAAATGTGTTGTCTTATTTCATTTGAAACATTATTCTTAAAGCAGTGCTTTTTGTTTTTTTGACCAAAAATCTCTCCTGCTTGCAACAGTATCTTTGACAACGTGGGAGATAGGATGACAGTCCTGATTATGTGGTACTCAGATACAAGTGCTGATCCCTCTTGTTCATGCTCTTTCAAGTCAAGGTTCTCTACAGTTGAGCTGGTTTGGGTACAGCAGGAAGTTTGTTACGTAGTTGGCGTGCAAATCTACAGGAGTACTCCATACTCCTGAGTAGCTATTATATAGCTACTCCTATTATAGCTGCTCAGGTGAAAATAATGGAGAAACGTTGTGTTAGTCATCTAGCCAGATCATTCTGATGAGTAAAATACCTTTAGGCCACAAAGATGGCTAAAGACGAAGGTGACTGTGTGGCAAAGGCAGTAAGGAGGCGAGGGAAATCTGCAAATGGAGAACTTGTAAACAGCTTTACTATTTATTGCAGTTTTTCAGTACAAGAATAAAATAACTGATATTAAAAGTATATGGTCAAGATGATGGCCAATGGGAAATGCAGTATGCAGGGTGTAAATGATCCATTTCCTGGAATTAATTGGATTTTAGCCGTCGGCCTGTTCCCTTTTTTCATGCGCTGGCTGATGACTGTTATCGTCATACTGGTGACACAGTTGTGCCTGCTGCCTGCCATTGACCCTAGTAAAGAAAACTGTGTGACAAGACTCAGTGCCATGATGGATTTCATACTGGCTGAATAAGCCTGTTCCCTATCAAAAATGTGGTAGGGATCACCCATTGAGACTTTTTTTGTAGACTTCATCTATTCAGTCTCCTCATATTGCAGACCTTCAAAATACAGGTTGTCTTCATGCCTGTTCCCACTGTTTGGACTGGAAGAAAAGTTCTTTTGTCCTTGAAGATCAATAATGAAAACTTAGGTTCAAAATGACTTGTTTTTGTTTTGGGGTTTTTCTTACAAATTATGTGTTGTACTATAATAGAAGATCCCTATTTCTTTGGGAGAGAGGCCACATGTTCATTATGGATCCATATGGATCTAACTAGTTTCCAGGTACAGGTGGAAATAAATTGTTTGCTTTGGTTTTTCTGTGTTGTTTTTTTTTTATATTACATATTTCGGTGAGCTGGAAATCTGCAGAACCTTTTCCTCCGCTGCTGTAATGAATGTTATGTGAAGCATGAGCTTAATTTAGTGTTGAGGTCACTAGTTTCAAGGAAGGTCTAAGGCATTGGCTTAAACTAGTGGTTTAAAAATAGTGTGTTATGGTTGGTGATTTCTGACAGTACAGTGACTTCACTAGAAACATAATTACAGTCCTTTCAGGGAAACTTCTGATCAGTTGCCTAATATGGGCACCAAGAGTAATGTTCCTAAAACCTCATTTCTTATTCTGGAGCCAAAGATTTGTTTTTAAATGTGGCTTAGGCACTTAAGAGCTTAAGTCATCTTGTAAATCAGTGGCTCTAAGGTGAAGTAAAGGATTTCGAAAAGCAGCTCTTCTAGGAAATAAAGTATTGCATGTTCCATGTTTCCCATTTGTGTGCTAATTTACCTTTTAATGTCATAATTATATAGCCATGTGCATTTAACTTAATTAGGTATTTTAAATATTTAGGAATGTTAGCATTTTTATAGGTTGCTGCAATACAGAGATAAAGAGGACAATACCGTGGAAGTAAGATTGATAGCTGGATGGTGCATGCACTGTTCCAACACTGCCCAGAAAGGAACATTATGTTGCCTAGATGCAAATGAAGATTCCTCTTTGTTTGGTTTTCTTGTCTGGATTTGCTATTTCTGTTCCTTCCCTACATGATACTGACCAGTGTGAAATCTTTTGTTAATATGTGAATATAAATGCTTGAAAATGTTGGTAAATGCAAAGTGTAAGAGTGAAAAGGCATTCGATATGTCAGTTTTCAGCTCTTCATTTGCAGAATCTGTATGGACTAACAGGAAAATTCTGATGCTAACAGTGGTGTGTTTTTTTTCTTTGTAACAAAAATATGAGAAATTACTATTTAGTTTAGAAAACATACTGGTTTTAGACTAGTAAACATCAAACCCTTTTGTGGAGCCATAGCTTTGTTTTCCTTGGTACAGAACTGTGCTTAAGACCAGTACACTATAAGCTTTTTTTAGAGCTATGTATGGAGCATCAGAAAATTAAAAACAAGTGTGAAGCAGCAGAGCAGAGGCTGGAGAGAGGAAAAATACTGCATCCCCAAGGAATGTTTCTAGAACAGGCTTTCTGAGAAAGATGGCACATAGAACAGTCTATTGTAAAAGGTACAGTGTTGCATTATGAGCATCTCCAACGTAATGGCTTCTGTTGATCATTTTCTTAATTGTGTAAGTGACCTATGACTTTCACAAACTGCTTGCTATTCCTACTTCTCTTTAATTTTTAAATTTGTTTCCTTGAAATATGCAGGAACGGGAGCAGCATAGTACAAACCCCTACCCACTGTGTAGTATTTGTGTGTTTATATATATATGTAGCCAAATTATGTTTCAAATGTATATTTGGCGTCTTCCAAAATAATATATTTTAGTTTTAAATTCATCTGGGAATGATTTTGTCATGTTCCACGTTAGGAGGCTGAATGATGAGCAGTTGTCTCAGTGGCTTTATTTAAGCCTGTGAAGGAAATAAGCAGTGATCTTGCTTTTAACGTCAAGACTTGAATTCATTGTTTGTGACGTCTGAAGCATGCGTGTTTGTTAAAATTAGATCACAGCAGGGTGTCTGTGTGATTGTGTTTGACTAAAACCTGTGTGTAAACCATTGAGAGAGACAGTGGAAGGTGTGACGAGCTGCTCAGCTGGTGTCCAAAAGGCAGATTGCTGAAGATGGAGGGCCTGTTGGACAACCTAAAACCCGGATAAAACTATCTCTTTAGACTTTTTCACCCTGAAGACAGCTGTGCATTCCTTTTAGCAAAACACTGGTGAACTGTGCAACCTGCCACAAGGGATTCTTGCCTGCTGTGACCCAGGAGCACAAGGGGAGAGCAGGTGGACCGAAGAGCCAGTTCACCCAATAAACCATGCTGCCATACGAGAGAACACAAAAACGGCCAAGTAATGGCTTTTTCTGCTAACCAAACTCATTCTATAAGGAGAAAGTCTTCCAGTTCTTGGAGATAAGTTATTAGAATGTGAGAATGGGTGAATTTTATAGAAGAACTCACTGCTGGCCTTGGTTTTGTAGAGGTTTACCTGTCTGGGATTGTTTCATACTCTATAGCAGGGCTGTGAGCTTCTGATGCACCATTCTGCTTGGCTGCCTGGAGCTCCAACATGTGAAACTTTTGAAAGCCTTGATTTGTGAAGTGACAAATTGTCTCCGCGATTTATTTGTACCTTGATGTAATGAATGAAAACCCTTGTCAGTTAGTGACTTGCCCTGAAAATGGCTTGCAAATGCTCAAATTTCATCTGAAGTTTGGAATTTCGACTTGAATGTGTTGCTTCTTGTACGGGTGGTGGGAAAATATTTATGAATTGTCTACACTGTAGACTTGGCCTCAGTCAGGATCACACTTATGCAATGTGCTCAGGTCTACTGACTTTTAAGAAACAATGATGTTTTACTGTAATTAGAGTAATTTTACATACAGTATATAAGTTTGAAATTACAGATGCTGTGCGAAGTGCTGAAGCTCGTTTTTGGTTAAATTGAATGCTGAGCAGGAGAAGATGTGCTATCAACATCCAAAGGTGACTATGTTATTGCACACGTGGATTTTGATAGTGTAATTGTGAATTTCATAGGCTGCTTATTGAAAAGATGAGTGCTAAAAGGAACAAAATACATGCAATGGTTTTCTGGAATGTTCTTACCTAGGTGCATCTGTGTGTGGATTTTTTTCTCTCATAATGCTTTTACTTCCTTTCTCTAGCTAAGATGATAATGTTGGAGGTTGAGGGGTTTATTCACTTGAAAAATACCTGCATTTCTTGTTTCTAAGGGGTTTTATTGTGAGAGACAATTGCCTGAGATGGTTGTCTCAAATACAGTGTTAGAGCCCAGTGCAGTCTCATATATTGCTGGTTTATGCAGTGCTTTATGGTACTGAATATGCAATAGAGTTTTACAAAAGGAAAAAGTTGGAAAGACGTGGAGTCTGAAATTAAAATAAACAAAGTATAGAATCCACTGATATTGTCTTCTAGCTCAGGTAGCTAATGTCTTCTTTTTTTGCTTCCCTCTTTTTTTTTTTTTTGGTAGATAATTTTGAAGTGGTATCAGGATGAGCTGTTGAATGAGAGGTATTCAGGATTTGGGGAAAAGGACTAGAAAATGAGCATGTCTGAAACACTGGAAACCGTCTTTTCTCCTTCCTCCTTTCCCCCATTTCTATGATGGGTGTGCAGTGATGGTGCTTTTCTAACACTTTCTGTAGTCTTAAAATCCTCTGTAGTTTCTGTTAGTATTTGGAGGTGCGTTAATGCAAGTGTTCTATTTTTTTAACACAGTAATAATTGATAATTTCACCTAAGAATTGAGTTTTTCTTTTTTGTGTTTTTAATAATGCTGTGTAAGTAGCTGCATGCTTGAATTTCTTTACAGCAAAATGTTTTTTAGAAAGGAATTGCATTTCATTTCATGAAAATACTTGCTTTTTTTGCCAATGCCAATAATGAGTATTATTTCTCAACACTTCAGATCTTCGCATTTGGTGTTCTTACACATCCTGTATTTGTTTAAGGACACAACAGGATGTGCATAATAAGAAAGTCAAGCTGTGGTTTTAAATGTGTAGGCTTGCTCTGACAGTAATGGATTATTTCCTTTTTCTTAAAACATACCTCAGACATCAGCATGGAGGCTGACTTAGCGTGAGGGAAATGGTGCTGCAGCGGAGCATGCAGAAGAGTTAACGTGGAGCTGCTGCTTCTCATTTCAGTGTGCCACAGGTTTGGGGGGATTTGGTCAAGCAAAAGGTAATTTTTGACAAAATTGAGTGGGCCGCATCAGTTTTGTGCATCTCTTAATGCAAGATTACATCAGAGTCTGTTGTTCTATCTGTTTTATATACCCTCTGTAACTTGTTTTGCTCTTCAGTCCAATGGAAACCTTGTAATTAGAAACTTCGGATCAAGAAAATAATGTACTTTTTTATACTGATAGGGATTTTTAAAAAAAATTTTCTCTGG
>JAHREE010148611.1:0-14152 GCA_033628505.1 Tringa tobata | reverse complement strand
CAAATGTTTCTGTCTCCTCCTTGATGGTCACTGGAAGGTGGCTGGGAAAGAAGATGCTTTCAGCCAGAGCAGATATGATCAGCTCCGTGAATAAGACTTGCTGTGAAGTGCTAGCTGGTAGGTAAGGTCAGACAGTGTTGATTTGACACAGGGTGTAAAAAATGTGTGTGTGTAGGAAATGTCACTAAAAATTTCAAAAGCAGGAGGGAAGAAAGAAGGAGGGAGGGAATCACTTCCCTTCACTGTTAGGTTCCACCTTCCCAATTATTTTTTTCTTTAATATTTTTATTTTTAATTGTAATGCTGATATTATTGCATTTCTGAGCTTTAGCTGAGCATTAACCTTGGCATTGCCCCAGAGGGGGAGATCCTGCTGGGGACCCCCCATGCCGGGGTGGGCACTGGGACCAGCTTTGCTGCGAGAGAGCCCTGGAACCACAGGGGTTGCTGTGTGGAGAAGCAGCACAGAAGGTGCTGCAGACAGGAGCATCAAAGCCTGCGTGCTGTGCTTTATTTATAGTTGGTCTCAGCAACTACATTTCAGAAATGTCCAATTTTTGATGCTATTTTAATGCATCTCCCAGAACCATCCCACACAGTGAGCAGCTACCCATCGCTGAGAAGAATTTAGGACAGACTAAGAGAATGCACGGGGATGGTGCAGAATTCCCGGCTGGGAACAGCCAATGCCTGGCTGGGGAAGCGGGAGAAACTCCTAACAGAATTAGCAAAACATTGAAGCTTTTCTGTTCGTACAGTTTCTACTCCAGCCTCTCCAGCAGCCCCACTGTCTCCTCACCCATTTTAAGCCCGGCTGCCAGCAGATGGCACACGGAGTCCGTCTGCCTGGTCTGTGCCCCCCTCTCTTCGGCAGCACTTGGAAATCCTGCAGATACCCGGCATCCATCCAGACACTGCCATTCCTCACTGCTGCCTTCTCCCCGGGTGACGTCCAGCACTCCCAGCTTCCAGCTGCTCTGCAGAACTGGTCTGTCTTAGGAAAAACCAATGGCATGTAATAAAGCATTGCCCTGTGGCCACGCAGCAGGAACTTTGCAAGGACACCTGTGAGAAAAAGCTGATTTTTGGCTTGCAGGAGGTAGGTCACAGCAAAAGGACATGTCAAAGAGGAACTCCTATTTGCTTTCTTCATGGATACGTCCACATACGTTGAATTTATTTATTTCTTCTCCCCCCCAATTGAATTTATACCAGTGAATATTGTTTATTTTGCACAGGAAACACAAGTGTCCTCTTACCTTCCAGAGCACTGGCAAGGGTCTGAGCTGCAGCACTATATTAAATTAAGCCTCTGTAATTAATAGCCCTTCTTTGGTGTTTGTCAGAGCAAATGATTGACAGTATAAAGGAGGCTAAATCCAGTAATTAAGAAATATGCTGCACTGTCTAGATGCTTTTCGAGTTATTAGGAAATGGCACTGAATCTGCGTAACTGGGGACTTGAAAGCTCTTGCAGTTTGTTTGCAGACATTCAGAGGAAGACTTGCCGTTCATGAAATTATTTCCTCTTTTCTAGTAACATCCCAAAGCTGACTGTGCCTGGCTGTGATGTCATTTATCTTGGCAGATGCAGACAGGGCTGCCGGAGATGGGCGCAGGTTTGTACCTCAGTCCAGAAATGATGCGAATGCACTGCACAGAAGAGAGGTGATATTTCCTGTAATTACTCACTGACAGATGCCCTGCTCGATATTTTTCATGATTACTGCTGCAAGAGAGGAACTGGAAAAGCCTTGAAGTAACAGATGCCAGATCACCCTTCAGAGCTGGCACAAGCTTGACTTGGTACCAAACATCTCCACCATGGGCAATTGTAAGGGAAACTTTCTGGCTTTTCTCTCCCCCCTCTCCTGGTTGTAACTGGTGAGAAGAGCTTAAAAACACCCCCAGTTTTGCAAATCAATAAACCTGCCAAGGGTGAACGAGTTGCTGTCTGGTTGCTTTGTCAACTTAAAAAAACAGAAGTCACCTTAGTCTTGATGTTAATACTTAACGTGATGAAGCGGTTTAGGAGCTTCAAGGAGGCGGGAGAGGAAGGGCTTCAAAAATACTTAGGTAGCAAGACCCAAGGTCTCAAAGGCACTGAGGGAGATATTTGGGTTAGGACTATATCCATAAGGGGTATTTTTGAGTCATGTAGATGACCAAGGATCTTTTCCAGTGCCGCTGTACCTGTCCTCCCTCCCTCAGCCAGTGCACGGTCTCTGCAAGAGTGTGCAGCCACACTGACCGAGTGGCCGGAACTCTCCATGGGATGTGAGGGGTGACCAATACTTTGAATTCCTCCATTCACCTGGACCAGATGAAGACCTTAATGCCAGCTCAGTTTGACCCCAGGAGAGCACCCTCCTGCTTCGCCATCCCCGGGTGCAGCTCCCTTACCTTCTCCTGATGGTATTCCATTTTATCCATTAATCAAGGGAATTGATCTCACCTATTGCTGGGCTAAACATAACCACAAAAACAGGGCATCTTGCCTGAGCCTGCATTAGTGAGTAAGGAACCATAACTATTGCAGTGATCTGTAACAGAAGACAACTTCTATTTTCCATCTTTCCTGTACAAGGATGTCACTTCATTCAAAATTACCAGTTTAATTTGCTTTGCTTTAAGAGTGGTTGGGCATAATTGGGGGTTAGAGTGTGTAAAACTAAGAGTTGAGTATAGAGTGATCCAGTGGCTGCCCCCTCTACCCATTTGGTCTCAGCATTCACTACCTGAATCCAAAACTGCAGCCTTGAAAACCCTTCTCACAGCTGCCACTTCCACTCTGAGGACTGTTAAAACTCTGCAGGAGCAGGATCTTTTTCTTTATTTCTTTTTTATTTTATTTTATTTTTCTTTTTCCTTTTCTTTTTACCTTCTCGTTCTTTTAAGTGTTCTTTGTGCTTAACCTAATGAGCTTTCCCTTTCAGACCTTGATTAGTAGAAAGGAAAGCTGATGTTCAGGTGTCATCAATAAGCCCCAGCTTGATCCGTCACCCAAAAAATGGCATGGTGGTGGCATCAGTCTCATACTTCTGCCTTCCAGGGATGTGGATGAGAGGACACAGGCCCCTGGAACAGAGCTGGGATTGCTGAGATGGGCTTGGCTGGTTGCTGCTGGTTCTCTGCAGTCCATCAGGAGCCACAGGCAAACTAGAAGGCGTGAGCAGATAAGAGAGATCTTCAGGTAATATTGTAAATATAGGTTCTTGGCAAAATGATCAGGCAAAATGATAAAATGTATTTTATGTGAAGTGGGGGAAAAAAAAAACCCTATATAAAATTAAAAAATAAAAGAAGATGACATGAACCTTTCAGCAGCTTTAGAGCTCCAGGTGGGGATATCCCCTCCTCAGGATTCTTTGAAAAAAGTCTGCCCAGAAACCCTCCAGACTCTAATCTTTGTTCAGATGTCTTTTTCTTGGGTATTTCCCCGGCAGGTAAAGAAATCTCAGCCTGTAGCGCCACAGCAGCTTTGTGTGGGCACAACATATGTTTGTCTGGATAAACAAGGTGTGGTTTGTCACCAAGAGACTGCAAGCAAATAGCAGCAAGAGCCACACACGTGTGATCTTTGTTCTTGGAAGGCTGACAGCCTCAGTGTAAAAAAACACATCTTAATCCAGCCTTTAATCTAGAGAATAACATGGCCTCCCTGTGGCGATGAAGCAGCTGGTTCAGGTGAGAAGGAAAGAGAATTCTCAGAAAAAAGAGTAAAAAGACAGTGTAAGAACAGCTCTGGTTTTCTGGGTCATCCTCTGACAAGCTTGTCCTGGCTCCAGCCCAAGAAGTTTAGGAGCAGCAACACAACCCTAACGATTGTAAGGTGAAGAGGTTTTCACTTGACTAGCAGCTTTGGTGAGGAATTTCCACAGGGCTGAGAATGAGTCTCCGTCCGGGCTCGTATCAATCATGCTCCTTCTGCAGAATGAATCAGTCCTATTTCATTTTGCAGTGGAAATGACATCCCGAGTGGAGGACGGAGCAGGAAAATATAACCACATGCAAGTATTTCAACACCTCTTTAATTTAAAATTGTTTTCTGGAGGTGGTAGGAGTTGGAAAAGAAAAACAGAGGAAGTTATTACATTATAATTTAACAAAGAAGCTGATGTTCTATCCAAATACACAATCTCTGTCTGTCTTTCATCCCTTCTACTCCTACATTTAGACATATGAACACTGAAAACCCCACTTCATTTTTAGTCACTTTTAAAGTGTGGGGAAGTCATGGTCTCAGTGAGATGATATCTGAAGAGTTACTCACTTGTGCCCTTTTAGGTGACATTGAGTATAAGGGATTTTTTTTAGGGTAAAAGTCCCTCTTCAGGACCTCTGAAATTGCACAAGTTTAGGCTGCGCTTCTCCAAGGGCTCTTGCCATGTAGGAGACCTGAGTCACACTCCTTGGTGGTGATGTTTTGCTTCCCCAACTTGGCTTCTCAGCAGCCTGTGGGGATGAGTAGAGGGGACAGATTTGAAAGGGCACCTGTAGCAGTGCCACGTTGTGGCTGTGCCACACAGACAGGAGCTTGCAAACTGCCTCCCCACTGCAGCTCCCAAGAGCCAGCCCAAAAGCCTTCCAGTCTCTGGACATGGAGAGGAGCCTCCAGAGCCCACGATGTGTTAACGGTTAAGAGGTTGGGGGTTTTTTTTTGGTGCGTGACATGCCATGTAACTAATAGCTGCTGTTATTCACCAATTCAGGACTCCCAGAGCTGGGATTGCCACAGGGAAAAAGCCAAGCCCCAGGTACCACTGCCTGCCACGAACTGGCAAAACCACTTCAAAGGCCTCTCGTTGTGAGATAACGAGATAAGGTCTCCGCCTGAAACCATCAAGGATCCAGGGGTAGTGATGAAGTCAAAGAGCCTGATGATTTCACTCGTTCACCTCTTTGTCAGGTACTTTCCTCAGAGGAAATAGTTCAGCTTCCTGTGTTTTTACTGTAAATTATATGCTGCAAAGAGGAAAGAGAGAAAGAGACCAAGACAGATCGGCAGATAAGGAGGGAACAAAACAAGGCAGGGGTGGTTTCAGTACAGATAACACCTTTCACTGCCACTTTTGTGGCTCCCTTTGCCAAAGGCATCCCCCTCCTTTGGAGCTGTGTAGAAAGGGTTAAAAACAACAGCTAACCTGAAATTCTGTCCACTGCTTAAACGGAAACTACTTTCAGGACTGAAAGTTCTCATTTCCTCCACGCCCTTCCCCTGCCTCTTTACTTTTACTTTACCAAATGCCTTATCCTTCTACTTCTGTAACTGGCAAAGAGAGAGGAAAAATAGTGTGAAAAAGACTGTTTCTTGTCCAAGTGGAAGAAAAAAATTCCTGGGCATGTCACTAGAGCCCAACAAGTCAGATTTATTCTCAGAGATAATTTCCACTTTTTCATCAAACCAAGTCTTAGTCTTAGGAAGAGGTGGGACTTTTTTATTAACAAGATGTTCTAGGTTTCCATGCAGATAGGATGCTGCTTGTAAAGAAGGTACTTAGCCAAAAAAAAAAAAAAAAGCTATTTTCCCTAGAAAAAGGTTTTGGAAGGAAATTTTGCTGTAGTCCCCATTGAGATGTTTCAAGTCCGTTATGACAGACCAAGAAGTGTAACTGGCTGAGATAGATGTACTGAAATGAAAAAAATAAAATCCATCATATTCTGAGTATGAGCATACCCTGAATTGTTGGACTTTTCCCCAGAAAATAAATAGTAAAAATGAGCTTTGACTCCTGAGATGTCAGTTTTTATATGTTTTGAGTGCATCCTCTACCTTATAGCAACCAGACTACCTGGAAATAACACACCTTGCTGCAGTGCTAGCACAGCAGTCAAAGTAATTGTAGGTATTTTTTTTAATAAGAAGTTCATCAGACCCTGATGCAGGTGAGAGCTCTGTGTTTTGGTAGCCCTCCATCAGCCCAAAGGAGCTGCCTCTGAAACCCTATGTGTGGATATATTCCAGCCATGGTTATACTCAAATACATGGATACCTGGGGGGGAGTGGAGTGATAGGACAAGGGCAAACGGTTTTAAACTGAAAGAGTGGATATTTAGATGAGGTATTAGGAAGGAATTCTTTGCTGTGAGGGTGGTGAGAGCCTGGCCCAGGTTGCCCAGAGAAGCTGTGGCTGCCCCATCCCTGGAGGGGTTCAAGGCCAGGTTGGAGGGGGCTTGGAGCGATCTGGTGTGGTGGGAGGTGTCCCTGCCCAGGGCAGGGGGTGGCACTGGATGGTCTTTAAGGTCCCTTCCAACCCGAACCATTCTATGATTCTATGATTCTAGGTATATAAATATAATCATTGCAAGGCTGGGAGGTGTTTAGCTGAGCATCGCTGGTATAGACACCCCAAGGTGCTACCAGCTCAGCATAAATTTTTGATATTACTTCCTGCAGTTTAGGAAGGGAGCAGAAACCACTGAGGTTTCAGATGGCAACAGGTAACAGGATCTCAGCATCAGCCCTGGTGAGGTGACAGCAGCTGCCTGTGGCTGCCGAGTGCCACCAGCTCCACACTACCTGCAGAAATCACTACTGCTCCAAAACAATTTGATGGATACTCCCTTCTACTCCTCCAACAGTGTGTGATAAAAACGCGTTTATCTTTCTTCTCATAGTGTGTTTATGAGTAGGAGTTCTCTGATTTCTGTAGCAATCAGTTCATTCACTTATGTGTGTGCTTCAAAGTACTTTACAGAAAAAGAAAAGGAAGGGAGAACCCAAGAGGTGTCTCTGTCCTGGGACAGATTCATCCCAGATGAGTGCTTGCTTCATGTGCCTGAGGCCTGAGCAGGTGGGGTGTGCAATCAAAGTGGAGGAACAGTAGTCGTGTACTTCCAGCTTTGTTTAATGCTCCTCGCTGGAACGTTTTGCTTCTCCTGGGGAAGGATTTTAATAATCTGTGCCTTCAGAGCTTCTCTCCTTGCTACAGTTTGGCAACTCATCAAAGTTCCCATCTCAATAAAGCATTGATTTGGGAGGCTTTGCAGTACCCTGGGTTCCGGAGAAGCCTTTTTCTTCATCTTGAACACTGAATAAACACCACCTGATTGTGTTACCTGTGTGGGTGCCCAGGGAACTTCACAGTACAGCAAAAATGGAGACACACGGCACCTCTGAGACAAGAGCCCAACTTTTTCATCTAAATGGGAGGCAGTAAAAATGAGGATATTCCTTCGGCGCTATCACAAAGGCAGCTACAACTGATGGCTGCCTGGAGTTAGAACAGAGCAAAAAACCAAATCACCGCCACGCTCAGGTGTCTGAACAGTCAGTGCCCAAACAAATAGTGGGTAACTTGTGTGATACTTGGTTACACCACGGATCTGGAGAAGATAGAGCAGAAAGGATACACATGGTTGACAAAAGCCTTTTATGCCAACTGCAAAGCAAACAAGGCATGATGAGAGTTCAAGGTTTCTGTAACAAAAAAACCTCTGAGCTCTGCATATATTACTGGCCAAAGAAACATCAGCTGATTTATTTTTCAGCTGAAAGCTGCATGATTAGCTGCAAACCCAGAACTTGCTGTGAGGGCTTTGCTCCCTCCCAGGTGGTCAGATTTTCCAAGTGCTGAAGGTACAGCAGATTTTTGGGGGCTGTTCTGCACTTAGCATTCCTGGAACAAAGCTCACTGTGCTAAGTGGCCATCTAGGGATTTGAAAACCCTTACCCAGAATCTTATTTTATGGATGTGCATACAGGTTAGGAATCAGATTAAAAGTGTGTATAAAGTGAATATGTGATAACAGTATGTGCTGTTGCTGCTAGGAAATCACTTGTAATTCACACAAATGGGTGTATGAGGATAGTTTCAAAATCTTTTATTGATGATATGCATATATGAATATGTGTGGGTATATCTTTTTTATATATATATCTCACAGAAAGATGCTATCTCCTGTAAACAGCATGGAAAGAAATGTGCCATCAGCACAAACTTATTGCGTGCAATCCTTCAGAGTTAACAAAAGGAAAAAGAGAAGCAAGAATATTCCGTGGAGTTTCAGTGCAAACATTTCACAGAAGGCCTCACAATAACTGTTGTTATTTGCCAGGCAGTATTTCCTAGAAACTCCAAATGAGGAGATGGAGCTTTTTAGGTGTTAGTGTCAAAATCTAACACCCTGGCTGGCATTTAGCCCAGCTGCCCTCTTCTCAGAATAGGACCTCTGGAAAATGAAGGTAGCGTGTCCAGAGTACGCCACCCCTCTGCGCACCAGGGCGTCTGTCTTCAGATGTTTCAGATGTTTTTCCACTGACAAATCAACCGATGGCTCAGGCCAGTGAGGTGCTGCCACGTTTCTCTGAAAACCAACCTCTCCTTCCTGGGAAGGCGACTGATGTCTGGGGTCAAAGACGCCGAAGGGGCTGAGTTTGTCTGCAGGGTGTGCGGCGGTGGCAGGGAGCGGAAGTCCCGTCTGTGGCCATCAGAGCTCACCCCGGGAGAAATCAATAGAGAAGCTGGCAGGCATTGGTCTCTGCCATGGGCAAAGTGAGAAAATAATAAAGGAAGGCAGGCTGTCAAAGAGGATTTTTAGCAACCGGTACTCGTGCTAATCCTCTGACCTAGTTTCTGAAAGGCCTATATAAGGAAGAATATTCTCCACTGAGCAAGCAGCTATTGAGCAGTGCCAGCATTTAAGAGTTTGGAGTGCATCAGTTCTGAGATTCAGCTATCTCTTCCTGGAAAAAAATAGAGCATCGAAAACAAACACTCTTAAAAAAAACAAAACAGAAATCTATTTCTAACAAAAGCTTTGCACCTTAGTGGTGCTGTGACTTGGCACCATGGCTCCAAAGACATTGCTGTATTTGCCCAGTTGTGGGTAGGGTGCCAGATAAACGTCACCAGAAAGGAAAATTCTTCCCCTCAAGTTACCACAGCTTGTTTCAATGGAATTACAGCAAACAGCCCTCTCTTTGAACCACAGGTATGTACGAGCAGCCATTACTGCAGTCTTGGCACTCTACTCTTCAATTTGCCTCGTGGACTATTTCCTTTTTTTATGGTTTAGAGCTGTTGACAGCCTTTAGCCTACAACCTGTGTAGGTAAGTCCAAGTCAGGCAGAAAGGCCTCTCACTTCAGCCAATGTGACCAATCTTTGGATGTCACCTGTGACTTTGGTAGCCTTCATTTTCACTTGGCCAAGCTGGGAGATTTTAAGGCTTCTTTCTTCAGCCAAGCTTTGCTGCAGGACCTTCCCTGTGACCTCCAGTGGGGCTGAAGGTAATCAGCAAATTATTGCCAAATTTATCAAGTTGGACTTCAAAAAGCAGGGAACCTAGAGCTATTGCTCATACCTGATAATTTTTGGCCAGTTTTCACATCTGGCAGCTCTTATTTCAGTGCTTACGGTGGTTCTAGCTGAGTGTACAGCAATAAGTGGCACTGGAGTTATTTCTAATTTACTGAGTTGAAGGCTACACACGTAGTCCTTGTAAGAGTCACAAGACTATTTTTCACGTCATTGTCCTCCCATGAGATGCTTCCTATGTTCTCGTGTAAGATATCACAGTGTTTCAATGCTTCTTACCCATCTAGCAAGAGAGAGGTATGTCAGAAGTTGTCCAGAAGTGCCTTCCCTTCTGAGAGCCTTTCTGCATAGAAAGTGTACCTTTCTGTAGAACGAGGTACAGAAACATCAGCTTGAAACACTCTGCTCCTCAGGATGAGGATGTTTTCAAGGCCATTGGGAGAAAGTGAAAACCCATTGCGTGGTGCGGTGGTTGGGGGAAGAGGAGTGCTTTGGTTGATTAACCATTTAGTATCATTGATTCTGTAGCTTTCTTGCTTTCTTCTTAGGTGACCACTTACGGAAGAAGGCTTTCCTTATACATTTGCTTGCATAATTCTGTAGCCAGGGACATGTGGGCATGGGGAAAAGGACAAAATAAGAGTTACTTACTGCCATTCTGCACTTTAAATGTTTCCTAATCTTTTTTATTAAATTCTTCTTCTCATAGAAAGCACTTTCTATGAGAATCTCTGAAACACATCAAGAGACAGCAACCCCCACAACAGCCCTCCTCGCTCCTGAGGATTTCCATTGTACCCATGTCAAAACCCAAGCACAGAGGCACTAAACGCCCAGGTCCATACATGCAGGAAGTCACTGCCCGTGCCAAAAGCATCATCACCTTCCTCCCTCAATGGCCATCCCCATGGCTTTGATCGTGCGAGCGCCCGCTCTCACCCTCGGCTCTCTCCTCCTCGAGGCACAGGGATCGGGATGAGCTCAGCACGGGGAGGCTGCCTGGCCCCTTCCTACGACGCCGCTGTAATAGTTTCCACTGAATGTCCCCCGTGAAAGAAGAAAAAAAAAAAACCTCTAAAGCTCTTTCTTTTTTTTTTTTTTAAATAGTGAGCCCTGGGGGAACATATGACACAATCGGCTCCCTCCTCCTGTTCGTTCTGCATCATCTTGTACAACACAAGCCTTGTGGGAGGACCTCTGAGAGGAATTTGCCGCAGGTGCTAGTAAAACTAACCACATTTTTCTTGCAGCTTCATAGCCATCTACCTCATTGCTATGTCAAAATCCCTCGGCACGGCATCCTCGCTGCAGCTACCGGTAACCTCAAAGCAGGTTTGCTGCGAGGGGCCAGCAGAAGAGCCAACCCTGGCAGTGCTACCATTTTTTTTTGTCCCTCGCTAACCTTTCACAACACCTACCTGTTTATTAGGCCCTTAAAGCACTCAGGCACATTTGTGGGTTTCTGTAAAATTGCAAAACAAGAACTGTCCCCCGATTCTCAGGAAACCATACAAAACCACACCAGATATCTGTCAGCTAGTCTGAAGTGTGTTTTCACTGTGCCTGCCTCAGTCGGGATGGGGGGACTAATACAGATCAAAAGAAAAACTGACCTGGCATTAGCTGAAAGGAAAACAAACCAAAAACGTGCCTCAGCTCTTTTAACCAGTAAATATTTTTTTAAATTTCTTTTTCTTCATAATTTTGACCAGCTTGGGATTTCCTGCTCTTGGGCTAAACCTCTCAAGGCAAAGCAGAGATGCTCAGTGCTTTCCCTTGGTCGAGGACCAGTCCCCAGGAAGGCTCCATCCTTCCTGGCTCCTCCTGTAGAGGATGGGGCTGGTAGCTCCGGTCGTCCCATGGGGACAGGCAGGGACTCCTGCCCTCTGCCTGTGCCGCTTCCACCCTGGAACCCACAGCGACACCTTTCCCTTTCACCGTCCCCAGTTTTAATACCTTTTCCTCCAAGTCAAAACACCAGCACAGAACTCCTTTCGCTTGTTGTCTCGTGGGGTTTCATTAGTGGCTGCTGGGGGGTGCTCCTGGGGTCACATTCTTTCAGCTCTGGCTGCCCCACAGAGCTCATATTAAAGAGCACACCTTGATTTTTATTTTCCTTACTCTTTCCCATGGTCTGAGACTTCAGGCAGCTGCTCCCTGGTGCGGCCGGGCTCCCTGTTTGCCCAGACATTCAAGTGTCTCGGAGATGGAGCCCTCTCAGCAAAAGCGACCAGCGTCTGCGTCACTGCCGCGGGAGAGCTGCTGCCAGAGGAGGAATCACGAAGCAGACAGAAGATATAAACTGTCAGACAAACTCCTGTAAAGTATTTCTCCCTCTTGACTGGAAAATGAAGAGCACAATACGCAGGTAAGTCCCACTGCCAATGCCTAAAGCTGGGTGAACGTAACTCTCTCGTCTCCTCCAAAGCCAGCAGCTGCCAAATAAACCAGCTCTCGGTGCTCTCCCAGCCCAGTCTGTGTGCCATAAAACCTGGAGCACAGATCTAGGGGTCCTTCTGGTTAAGCTCCTTGTCAACATCCATCCTCTGCACCCGGAGGGCTGCAGCTGTGATTTCTCTGTACCTTATAACAAGGGCTGATCACAGAGAAAGCCCTGCACAATAGAGCTGATGCTCTTGGCTACTATTTTTTTTTTTTCCAACAAGTGTTTGGGCAACATTATCATGTACTAAAAAAGGCACTTTTTGGTGTTGTAGACGCTGTCTCCTCCTGCAGGGAGGTGGAAGGTCTGGAGGAGGACCAGGCAGAGGGGACAGTACAGGGAGGGTTGGAGGATGCAATGGATTCTGGCTTCACCACCATCCCTGAGAGGAGGCAAAAAAGAGCACGATGAAATGCTGAGTGCACGGAGGCAGCGAGACAGAGATTAATTCAGTTCTTTATCTAACAAGCCTAAGGGGCACCCCAGGAAAATAAACCCTTCAAAACATTTAAAATAAATGAAAAGAACATTTGCTTTATAGATTGCATGATTAAATTATGGATCTCATTGTCACAGTGTGTAAGTGGACTGAAATGGGAATTAGCTAACACAGGTGAATGCCTGCTATATTTTTCCTGTTGCTTATACTCTCTCCCAAAGCATCTTGTACTTAATTACTGTGCTTGCAGATGGTGTATCAGGCTAGATGGGGATTTGGGCTGACTCAATACAGTGCTGTGATTCATTGCAGTAGCCAAAGACAGCGGGTGGTGACCTATTTGACGTTTCATTAAGTGGCTCTTGACAATCTGCATCCACTGGCTCCAGAACGGTTTTATTGTACGTATGGAGCACACCTTCCTAGTGCCTATTGCTGCTGCTGTTCCTGGCATGAAAATAAAACTACAACTCTCTCCTTATCCAACTAATATTGAAAGGGTTGTTGTTCTCCTGCAAGGTCCAGGTCATAAGTGTTTGAACTACCAGAGTTATCTAATAGGTAATCATCCTGTAAAAGTGAGTCCCAGGGAGGGAATTTTAACTTGCAGTTTTCAGGAAATTATTACCAGATATTTTACTACCCTTTCATTCATTTTATGGTATGATGGTTTATGCATGCTATTTAATACTAATGTTTTATTGAGGATGGCAGAAGATTGCTCAAATCTGTGGCCTGAATTACTCAGAGAGGGAGATCATATCTGCAGTTGTTATGGTGTGCACTAATACCTTAGTCAGTTAATGGATGATGAACAAGGTCTCCATCACCAAGATCATGTTTTGGCAAGAACCAAACCTATCAGAAGTGTAAAAGCAATTAATCTTAGATCTGTCTAAACCACTGTTTAATCTTGTCTAATTCCAGTGTTTCAGCACTTCCAAAAGGTTTCAGCACTTGTGGTTTCACATCAAACATTCAGCAAAACTCAACTCAAATTCATGAACTGGCTTGGCCAAACTGAAAGTGCCTTTTCCAATGAATTGATGATTCATTGAACCTTTTTCTCCCGGCTTTAGAGCCACAGCATTTCATGGAAGCCAGCTCTGTGCTCAGAGAGATGGCTATCACAACCGATTCCACCGTAGGAGTGTTGAAAGCGCAGGCCGTGGGCTGTGCAACCGTCTAGGACTGTCTTCCGTGGTAACTTAAACCTCCTCCTCTACCTTCTTTCAATTAATCTAACAGATTTATTGCCATTCAACTCCTGCATTCAGTTAAACCAGGGTTTAACTTATCAGACTTTGCAGTCTCCTTATGATTAGGATGTGCTTTGATTTGCAGGTCCATCATGTGCTCTGTCATTTTCCTTTCCACCCAGCTGGTTTCCCTTCCTTTTATGCTGCACAGCGAGCTGTAGGTCAGGCTAAATATATAGTTTTTAACATTATAATAAAAAAGAGAGATAAAAAGTCTCAGAGGTGGCCTATAGAAAATTCCCCTTGGTGTGGAAAACCGCCATGCCAGCCACTGGTTTTAATGAGAAAAATTTCCTGTATGAAATAAAGCGCAGTCACCAGTGTCTGTCTGTCTGCTGCTCTGCTGGAGTACTCACCGGAGGAGCTGCCCGATCCCTGCCTGTCTCCATCCCCCGTGGCCACTGCCTCCTCCTCATGCCCAGGTCCCGTGAAGGCTGGCCAAGCCGTGCCCTCAGCTGTCTCCCCCTGCTGCTGCTGGCTCTTCCCCAGAGCAGAGGGGCTGGGTCTTCCCCGCTCTTCTGAGCCATGCACCACATCCTCTGCCCACATAGTGACTCACCGCCGGTTGTACCGTCCAGCCCCTGCCTATCACCCTGGTGTCAGCTCAGGTCACGCAGCCTCCACTGTTCCTACTTTATCCCCAGTCACCTCTTATTATCTGTTCCTCTTCCGTCCTCCAACCGTATGTGTAAATATCCTGTCCAGCTCCGGACCATACCCATACAATCTCTTCACCCTTGGTTTGCCCCCAC
>JAHREE010148609.1:0-10645 GCA_033628505.1 Tringa tobata | reverse complement strand
GTATTCTCTCCTTGTCCCACCCCAGAGCAATCCCATCTGAAACAAGAGGCACCTCTGGGGTGGTGGCCACCCAGTGCTAAACTCTGGAGGGCACCGATGAGAAATTCCCAGGCGGAAAATGCAAGCAGACAGGGACATTCACTGGCACATCCTCAGCAGCCGTGGGGCTGGAGACCCAGAGCAGCACCACCAGACTCTTGTTTCTCCCAGGTGCTCTCAGGGATGAAACCTGGGCAATGCCAGCACTACAAAGCCCCTGGGCCACTGGGGAGAGGGGGCCATTCCCTGGTGCTGTTGGATGGGGGAGAAGAGCAGCCTAGAGCTGCCAGGGCAGGAGGCTGAGACGGGCTGAATTCAGTTCCTGTGACAGCTATTAACCAAAAATGTAATTTTCCACCTGGAAAAGTAAATTGAGTCCCTGAGGTGCCCTCCACAGGCAATACATCCCCATGGAGTGTTTTGGAGGAGGATAGGAAAAGGGGTTTTCACTTCCCTGTGGTAAGATGCTTCCTTTGCTGCGGTGCCCGGCAGCCGCCCCCTCCAGCAGCTGAGTCCATTCACGCTCCCCGCGTCCTCCGAGGCACTCGCAGGAACGATCCAGCACGCTGCTCATAACGTGCTGCTCATTCTAATTGTCTTCCCTGATCTCTCTGAGCATTAAGAAGTTGGGGTGACTCTGCTCTGGTTTGTACCCTTTCTGTTCCCGGCTGCTGGGAGCCCGTGGGGCTGTCCTCTACGCTGGGGTGTGCAGGAAAGACCCCGTGAGATGCCAGGATCCCAGTTCAGCACTGCCAGGCCAGCTCTATCCTGCTAAAATAAACTCTTGCAGCATTTTCCTGGAGGTGTGATCACGATTACATGTAAAACTATTATTAACAGGTTAAAAAATGGATGGAGGCTGGGATGGGAGGAGAACAGCCATCTCCCACGTTGTCTCCAGCTGAGCTATGGGGATGGCTCACTGGAACAGAAACCACCGTTGCCGCCACCCGAAACACGGGGAGGGCATGTCCTCTCTGGACCTGCTCTGGCACCCATGGGAGCTCCAGCAAACGACACTGCAGTCGGCTTGGAGAGGTTCATTTTAAAGCCAGCAGCGACTAAAGGACTGCGGGACTCCGGGTCGCTCGACTCGGCTCAGCTTTCGGCAGCATCTCATGCAAATGTGTCCCCGGGGAGGCCAGCCTCCAGAAATAAATAAACACAAGAAGGGCTCCGTGGGCTTCGTGCCATTGGAGGGGGTCCCTGGGAGGGAACGTGCAGCCGGATGGGTCCCCGTGGTGCAGCCCAGACCTTGGCACAGCCTGAGCTGCACACAGCAACAGGGCTGGGGGGAGATGGGGGGGGCCTCCTGGCCTCCTGGGGCACTTGGGCCAGCTTATCTGCAAGCCACCAACTTGCGTGGTTACTCAGAGGGGCAAAAAGAAAAGGAGGATGCACACAGTGATACCCAGAGCTGCATCCAGCAGAACATGTGCAGGGACCAGGACCAGGACCCTGCATCCGTCTGGCAGCTGATCCTGGGATGTGATTCTCACCAGTCTGGCCATCTTTCTGGTGATGAGTGATCCCAGGCTGGGGCACATGGGGATCTGTGGCTGGGATTGCTCCTGGGGCTATCCTGGTGTGTTCACCCCACAGAGCTGGGCGAGAGGCATCACAGGCAGGGCAGAGTGTGTCCATGCAGGACTCAGCAAGAGCAGCTTGTGAGTAAAGAGCCCTTTCCAGCCACTAAGGAAGATTTAAGAGTGAATAACATCAGCCCAGTCAAATTAAATTACTATTGATAATGTCCATGTGCAATTAGAGCCAATTAAGGGGAGGCAGCGAATGACGAGTGTTTGGCCAGGAGGTGGGTAGGGGGGGGTCAATACAACAATCCAATTTCCCAACAACCAAATGCAATTAAAGGGTATCACTTACCAGGTTTGGCCAGGACGGGCAGCACATAAATGGGTGAAGCCAGGCGTGGGTGCCGTCCTCCCCGGGATGCAGACCTCCAGGAGCAAACCCTGCCCCTGCCCCAGCTTCAAGCTGCGGGAAGTAGCATCCATGTACTTCACCATGATCGCCGTGTTCCTGGTCATCTTGGTGGTGGCCCTGCAAGGCTCGGCGCCCCGCGGGAGTGATTTTCCCTACAAGGTGCCCCTGGATCCCCAGGGGCTGCTCGAGCTCTCCTGGAACGTCAGCTACCCCGAGCAAGTGGTGCATTTCCAGCTGCTCCTCAGGGACCTGCGGTTCGGGCTCCTCTTCGGGATGTCGGACAGGGGGGAGTTCGAGAACGCGGACCTGGCCGTGCTCTGGAGTGATGGCCACAATTCCTATTTTGGGGTGAGTTTCCCGTGTGTTTGTACGGCTGCTTTTTTGGGGTTGCCTCCCTGCGGGTGAAGCTGGCTCTTGGTTTGAAAGAGCGGCACCGGTCCAGGGCATGGGGCACCCGGGACTGCTCCTGCTGCCTGGGTGGAGGGGGTCCAAAAGGTCTTGGAGATCTTAACCCAAAGAGAAAAGAATAAATAGAGCAAGGCTGAGTGGAACCAAAACCTGGATGTTCCTGCTGTGCTTAGCTGCCAAGAGCTCCACAGGTGGTTGTAGAGACCTGCTCACACTCACACACACACACACTCACATGCAGGATGCATCAACACCTTGGTTTGCTTGTGCGCTGCTCTCAATCACATTAAAAATTAACCACAGCTCCTGTTAATGACTTTGGGAAAAGTGTCGAAGTTATCAGCCAGAAAACCCTGCTCCTGCCAGCTCCAAGAACCTGGCTGTGGGTCGCTCTCGCTGCTGTCGCAGGGATCAGCAGGACAAGGGGAAACCCAACCTGCCAGCAGCACGGGGCTATCAGAAATCAAACATCAAATGTATCTGGGTGATATGTAATCACCTGATGGTAGCAGATTTGGGGGGGAAAGTAATTTCTAATCTTGCTGTTTGCTGCTGCAAATCGCTCTCCTTTCTTACACATTCCGTTTGTCCAGGTTCTTGGTGGTTTGTCCTTCCACTGGGGCGGCAGTTGCAGTAACTACCCCCGTGCTCCCCGGCAGGTACCTATCCCCAAACCACCACTACTTTAGGCTTATTGCGATTGTGCTTGGTTGCAGAAAGCAATTCGCATTTTTCCCCGTGTGAGGCTTTCCAGTAAGTTAAATTTTACCTCTCTGCTTACATCAAATTAACCATAAAACACATTCTTTCACAATCAGCCGCAATGTGATCTGCAGCGTAATGAAAGGATGAAAAGGAGAGCTTATTATCTGTACTGTTTTTCCTGCTAATTACCAGCCATTCAGGATGTGTGGTGGCCCGAATGCTACAGTATTTCACAGCATCATGTTAAAAAACCATAAAGGATCATTTCTAATCTGCCTTCGTGTTCTCACTGAAAGACAATCAGCACTGAATTAAACACCGGGCAGAATGTGGGGTTTTTTTTCTTTCTGTTGGTGCTGAACAGCATCCTGCGAGGAGATTTCTATAAATCTCTCCAGTCCTGGTTTTCTCTCTCCTGGCAACCTTTCTTCTGGATAAGTATCTCAGCTGTTCCAAAGATCCAAATTTGCTTAACCCCCAATGTACTACAAGACTAATTTGCACACCACACTCCCATGAAAAACAAATGTCATGCGAGTTTCATGTAGCTGATTTTACTCTCTCCCTCTAAGGACAACATGTTCTTGAAAAACCACTCTATAGTTCTGGCTGAAATGATGCCAAGATGCTTTATTCTTTTTCTGCTGTTTTTTTTTTTCCCCCAAAGAGAAGAGAACCGATGCCACTTACGTAGGTACAGCGAGGTACTTCTTAGATGCCTTTTCTCAGTAAACAAAAGGTATCAACAGGAGCTGCAAAAGATCAAGACAACAACACTGTTCAAGCCCAAATTATTGCAGGATTTTACACTCCAAACCTGCAAATCCTTAAGTGCAGGAGTAACCTACTGCTTTGCTTCTCGGTGGGGCTTTGTCACCATTGCCAACACCGAACAGTTTTTGGGAGGCATTGCTGGGCTGCCGGAGCGATATGGCCACAACAAATTAAAGATTTTGAAGAGGGGTAGGAATTTCTAGGGCTGAAACTACAGACCAGAAAGGGTCTGATCTTAAATTGTGAGCAGCAGGTTTGTGGCAAGGGTCTTGAAGAGCACATCACCCCCTTCAGAAGGTCCCCTCAGCCTAATACACCCAAAACCTCAGCACAGAGTGATGCAAGACCTTCACACGTCCCTGCAGGCTTTCCTCCCCCCGCATCCTTTCCCCCAGTCGCATCTCAACTCCTAAAGGTCTTTCTGCAGGATATTAATGCTGGGTCACCAATTTCACAGCTCTGCCTGTGCTCACCCATGTGCCACCACCAAGAGTCTCGTGGTAGGGGCCGTGCTGGCATGGCAGTGCCCGTGGCTGCTGGAAGGGGGCATGGGGCAACCAAAACACAGGCTCCCTCCACCTCTGGGACGTGGAGGATGAACCAACCAGAGGGTGAACAGAAGGAGGACCTCACAACTGGTGCTGCTGGAGGTCACTGCCATGGGCTCCTCAGGCTGAGCCTGGCCAGTGGAGCCTCCAGGCTTAGTAGGATGCTCTTCCTCCCGCAGGATGCCTGGAGCGATGCCAAGGGGCAGCTCCACATGGATTCGCAGCAGGACTACCAGCTCCTTGGGGCTCGGAGGGCTCCCGAGGGGCTCTACCTCCTCTTCAGAAGAGCCTTCAGCACCTGTGACCCCAAGGACTACCTTATAGAGGTATGGCATCACCCTCACCTCGCTATAGCACTCCCCAGCCCTGAGGGACCAAGCTGGCCTCCAAACCCCAACCTGCATGATCAAACCCCAACCTGCATGATCAAACCTCACCGGTGTTTTGTCTTGGGGCCAGCATCAGGCATTTGCACTGTCTAGGGCAGAAAGGAAGCGTGTTACAGATGTCAGCCCTGGGATATGAGTAATGTTTGGCACAATCTATTTACAACCTCTTACAAACCTCTACAAAATGTAGATTTTTAGCTCGTTTGCATCATCCGCTGCTGTTAAGCATGTGTTAGGTCTATATAAATACCCTCCTGCATCACCCTGGCTTGCAGTCTGGAGCCAACTGTTTGGAGTGTTACAAGGGGATGTTGATGTTGTTCAACAGGAGGCAAAAAGGAGGGTTTGGCAGGAGCCAGAGCGAAGGGATGGCAAATAGAGTCACTGCAGTGTGCTCGTCTGTGGTTCGGTCAAGCCTCTTTGGGTCTACATTCACTGCTCCTCCATGAGAGAGAATTTGGGGTTAGCCTTCCCAGTGGGGCTATTGAAGAGCTTTGGGGTCTCAGCCACGGACCTCAGGAGCAGGCGCAAATCAGCAAAACGCTCATTTCAGATGAAAGCCTTTGCTGGGCAGGATATTTTAAAGCCAACATGGGCACAGAGCATCCTTGAGTTTTTGTTGCTAGTTTTCAAAAGCTTGTCTTGCAGTGAGAAACGTCTACCATCTGCCAAAACACGGAGAGCCCTGGAGGAAAAAAAATAATCTGTGTGTGAACAGGGAAAAGACTTGCAGGTCTTTATTCTCTGATCCTTTAAGAAAAAATTATTCTTTTATCCTTTCTTCCTTATCTTCTGTCCAGAGCTCACTGGATTCAGCAGCACCTTCCTTGCCTGCAGTAGGCTTTCAGCAGAGCCTCTCTTTGTATCCCCCAGCAGAAGCAGGGAGAAAGGGAAGATTTCAAGGAGAAGTTGTTTTTCTGCTGTTCCTCCCCATGCTGCTGCCCATGGCCATTGCTGGGCCTGGGCTGCAGGGAAGGATGAGCCCTGAACTGACACGGCCACCCCAGCCTGGAGCTCAGGAGGGATGAGGGCCTCTGAAAGAACAGAGAGGAGATGTTACCCTTACAGAACCAAAGCCACCTAGGGAAAGCTTTTCAGACTCTCCCAACTGGAGAGTCCCCTAAAGCTACAGTCTTTCTGGGACAGACCAACTACTGGTAAAGTCAGGGTGGTTTCCCATCTTGAGAGGGGTCCAGCCCCAGTCCTGGGGTCATGCCACCAATACTGGTGCTAGTAGTCCATGCAGTTTATGTTCCTGCATGAAAAACCACCTGATATACTTTGCTCTTGTTCCAGGATGGCACCGTGCACCTTATCTATGGGATCCTGGAGAAACCGGTCCATTCCCTCCACACCATCAACACCTCTGCCATCCACAGGGGACTGCAGAGGGTGCAGCTGCTAAAGCCCAACATCACCATCCCTGAATTGCCCAGCGACATGAAGACCATGGAGATAACGGCTCCCAACATTGTCATTCCCAGCCAGGAGACAACCTACTGGTGTTACATGACAGAGCTCCCAGCTGACTTCCCCAAACATCACATTATCATGGTAAGAGGCAGGAGAAGAGGGTTGCTTTCCCTGGTGCAGATCAGCAATCGCTTTCACATTCAGCCATTCTGCAAAGTCCTCCTCTTCCCTGCCCTTTCACAGGGGGGTTTTCAGACGCCTACAGCTTTCCCCAGCATGGAACCAAAACATCTCCCAGAGCCATCCCACCAGCCAGTAGCATCCTCATGTCTCCTAGAGAACCCGAAATCAGAAGTTTCTCAGTAGGAGGTGGCAAGGTCGTGACTTTCCACATGGCACAACAAGCAAGTACCAGGGCGAGCTTAGAGCAGCTCCCTTGCAGAGCTGACCCCCTGCAGAAGGCAGAGCTGTAGCCATCGAGGACAGAACCATGGCAGGATTATGGCACACAATGAGCCATGAGGAATGCATAAACACGGGGAACAAAGGAGCAGGGCTGGCAAGAGCAGGGCAAAGCCAGCCAGGATACGAACTGGCTTCTAAAAGATCAGGCATACTCCAAAAAAATGCAACTTGTGTGCATTGCCCAGCTGTGTGGCACATGTTTGGGTCACCTCCCTCCAAGGAGAGGCAGAAACCTGCAGGCAGCCCAGTGCCAGGGAAAGGTGGGAATAACACCAGTGTGACCACCCAGCACGAGCTGCTGGGAGAGCATCACCCCGGCAGCATGGAGGTGGCTCAGCAGATGACCTGGCACACCCAGAGTCAAAAACCACACAACGGGGAGAGGGAAAACCTGACACACAAGGCGAGGGCTTAGTGATTTATAGGGGAGAGACGGCGTTGCAAAGGAAAACTCAGAAGGAGGATTTTCTCTCCAACAGATGGTGTGAAATGAATCATCTGTGTGTAAGTATAAAGTGCGTAACTCCCGATACCTTCCCGCTGCTGCAGATCACTCCTACAGCTGGCACTTTTAGCCAGAGCTGTTCTTCGGGCTTGTTTGAAGTCACTCTTTCTACCCCAAATCTCCCTCCTTGTCCCCCAAGCAGCTGTTGGCTACAAACAAAACCCAATAGCTGCAGGCAGGGCTACCGTAATGTGGCCAGGACCCTCGTTAGGAAAAAGCAATATCCCCAGGGTCACTTACGCATGGAAAACTGGCAAAGGACTCAGTCATCACAAAGTAGACCAAGTCATCTGCTGATCAGGTGCATCTGTTGCTGGAGAAGGGATGGGATGTTTCTCTGTGGGCTCTGGTGGACTCTGAGTTGGTCCCAAAGCCAACCATGAGCTCTTGGCCCTTGGTGCCTCATGCCCAGAGCAACCTTCTCTCCCCATCACATGGCAGAACCTGTCTCCCATTGTAATGGAGAGCAGACGTACCTGCCTTGGGCTCCTTGTGGAGCCTCCACGGGCAGCAACCCCTGGAGATGGGCTCTCAGCAAATGGTCTTAATGTGAACCCCTTCTTGGATGCTGCTTTGCAGTACGAGCCGGTGGTCACGGCAGGCAACGAGGCCCTGGTCCACCACATGGAAGTCTTCCAGTGCGCTGCTGAGTTCGACAGCTTCCCCCATTACAACGGGCCCTGCGACTCCAAGATGAAGCCAGACCGGCTCAACTACTGCAGGCACGTGCTTGCGGCGTGGGCCATGGGAGCACAGGTGGGTACGAGACAGGACCTACCACCCTGGGTGAAAGCTTTGCTCCTGGGCACTTTTCTGCTGCCTCCCAACCCTTCCTGATCCCATCTTGGGATTGTCCCCTGCAGGCTGCCCCAACCCCGGTATCTGCTGGGATTTGTGTCCTGGCCTGTTTGAGCTCCCCCAGGAGGTGTCTGAGTTTCCACCTACCCCCAGCCCACCTCCTCGGTGCCATAAGTTGGTGTGATGCCCCTGCTGAGTGGTTATGCCATTGCATGTGCATGCCAGCATGTGAGAAGCCTTTGGAAGCAAGACCAGCTCACCAAGCACAACCGAGAGCACAAGTCCTGTCCCTCAGCCCACAGTGGGGGTCAGGATTATTCCCGGTCATATCCCTTAGCCTTTTCAGCCTTATCCCCAGGAAAGCCACCCCACTGCTCCCCTGACATCCTCCCTCTCCTTCCAGGCTTTCTACTACCCCAAAGAAGCAGGTCTTGCCTTTGGTGGCCCAGGCTCCTCCAGATATTTGCGCCTTGAGATCCATTACCACAACCCCCTGGTGTTTGAAGGTGAGTGGATGTGTGGCCATGCGAGGCAAACACCAGGGACTGCCACCCTGCCAGGGAGGACTTCCTCCAGAAGAAAACTTGGCCAAAATCATAGCCCTGTTTGCAACTTTCTGAAGACCTCATGGCCCAGTTCTGCACTGGTGGGAGTAATAGGTTAAATCCTCACCGTGCTGCTGCCTTCCTGGTCTCAGCGAAGTCATCCTCACCAGAGGATGACCAGAGGTCCACTAAAGGTTGGACCCCATCCTCATGCATGCCCAGCGGTGGGGAAGGATGCTGGGGGAAGGGAGCCTGGCTGAGCTCGCAGCCCCCCAGACAGAAAGCTGCCCCAAACATCATTTCTACAGGGCAATGGTCCAAGGCAACACCATTCTTTAGCTGTCACAGGCTGTACAAGGTGGTGGTGGGTCTGAGCCCAGAGCCAAGAGCAACAACGGTACCAGAGTCACTAGAGAGACAGCACCAGCCTGGCTGGGGATGGGGGAATTGAGATGTTGTTTTCCTGGTACTCCTGCTTTGATAACATTGTCAGGAGACACATCTAAAAAAAAAAAAAAAAAGGATGCCAAACACCCTAGTTTCTTCATTAACATAAAAACAAGTAGCTTCTTGACTACCCAAGTATATTTTTAGGAGACCAGAGCATATGTACTGTAGATCAATCATAGCACATTCGGCAACTTGAGAAGAAACACGTCTATAAATACAGAGCTCGCGTCTTTCATAATTTATCTGCTTTTCCATGTTAACCAATAGTGTCTCCCCTGTTATTCTTATCCCTGGGTGGGCTCCAGCCCAGAGAAAGGGAGTTGAAGGCCACCCTGAACCCCTCCTGACCTACTGAACCTGCCCTTTCCCTTTGTTTGCAAAGCTGGGTGGCAAATGGGAGCCCATTTGAGCATCTGCCAGGGACACACTATGGGTGCAGGGGCTTCTCCTGCTCCCACCAGCTCCTGGGAGGAGGTTAAATGGAGCAATCTCAAACACAAGAGGGACCAGAAGCTTTCCAAATGCATTTCTCCTCCTGCCAGGCCCCCAATAATAGCGTGGCCTTAGTTATTTGGATGTATCAGTTAAAGATGCAATGAGCCTTGTCTCTGAGGGAGTTCTCCAAAGCACCCCATGATCTGTCCTCCTGCTTTGGGCTCTCCAAAGGCACTACTTACCTCTATTGGGAGCAATTCAACCTCAGGTCGGTGACCTCTCTAGGGGACTAGGAATATGTTTGAGGCCAATCAGTAAAGGCTTGCATGAAAATATCTGGGATTTTAAAACATGAAGAACTGCACACATGAAGAAAGCTGCGAGCGAGAGGCTGGAGCAACCTCTACCCACACCCACTACAGCTCAGTGTCCTTTTTCATGCCTGACCTTGTCCCAGCAGCCGTCACTTCTCCCACGGTGACTTGCAGCCTCCTCCTCTTGCCCTCCAGGTCGCCACGACTCCTCGGGAATCCGCCTCTACTACACGGCCACCCTGCGACGCTACGACGCCGGCATCATGGAGCTGGGCTTGGTCTACACGCCGGTGATGGCCATTCCCCCGGGCGAGGAGGCTTTCATCCTCACAGGGTATTGCACCGACAAATGCACCCAGCTGGTGAGTGCCCATCCTCTCTGCCCCAGCTTCACCTTAGAGAAGAGAGGGTGTAAATGGATTTTTCCCTGGTCCCAGGCAGCAGTGATGCGGCACCGAGCTTCCAATTCCCAGTTTTAAACTCCCTGAACCCCTCACCATGAGGTTGTGCTGGAAAGAAAAATTCTGCCGTGTACAATAAACAGCGAGCAGCTGGTTGGGATGAGCTGAATCCCCCTCGAAGGAGCTCTCCTGGGGTGCCATCTGCTCCGGCTCCCCAGGGCACCATTCCCATAAATCTTCCTGCCGAGCTGGCCGTGCCCCGGCGGTGCTTTCCCCCACGGAGATGGGAAGATTGGCCTCTGCTGCTGAGGAGCTTTCCAAGAGCTCTCTCAAGCACGGTTTCAAAATGTCCACCTTGCTCTCAAGGAAGTTTTGGTGGATGTTTTTGTAGGGCCTACCCAAAAGGAATCATTTGTGCCACCACTAATGAATGCAAGGAGGCAACCAGCCTCTGGCTCAGCTGCTCCTGCTGACTTAGGGCACGGCAGCACATAAATTGGTTTTGGCAGTGG
>JAHREE010148596.1:0-20509 GCA_033628505.1 Tringa tobata | reverse complement strand
GCCACCCTGGAACACGGTAACTGCACCATGCCACCACCAGGAATCAGAGACACTAACCCTGCAAATACAGAAGCACCAGGAATCAGAGACACTAACCCTGCAAATACAGAAGCACCAGGAATCAGAGACACTAACCCTGCAAATACAGAAGCACCGATTCCCTGCAGTGACCCAGGCGCTGGGTGGGTCTGGGTCTTAGTCAAGAGACCTGAAGACTGACACCACTGAGACACAGGTGTCACATGACCCCATCTTTTTACTATTTAATAGCTGCTGAGAAGCCCAGCTGGCAAGAGGTGAAGGTCTCTATCTGGAGCTTGGATAAAGACAACACATCCTTCCTTCAGCATTAAGGAGAGAATAGCTGTGAGGAATGATCTGAAGTTCCTTAATGGTGACAGCAAGACCTCACAGAGATGTATCACCCCAGCTCCACTGGAGTTTTCCCTGCCACAACCAAGGGAGGCCTCTTCTGGGCACCAAGAACTCCTGCCTTGGAAAATGAACATTAAAAAAACCACACAGTACACATCAAATATAAACAAATATAAAATAACACAATAATGGAATAATATAAAATAATCAGGAAATACAAATAATAGGATATCAAGCATGGCAGCCTTTCATTCTGTAGCATTAATAAGAGGGACAACAAACTGGGATGGCCTTCCGTGGACTGGAAGGGAAGGGAGCTGGGCAGGGCAGAGGTGGCCAGGAAAGCCCAAAAGCCACCACCAGCCAGCCCTGCACTGTAGACAGGCCATCCCAGCTCCAGAGACAGCAGGGGTGCCCCCATGAGCTTCTTCACCCGATGGCTCTTCTGGACTTCTTGGCAACAGCAGCATCTCTTCCATCTCTAGACTATACACATCTCAGACACATGCAATGGGAGAACCAGCACGCGGCAACCCTTACTCTGATGTACACCATTACTTCGTAAGAAAGCAAGCTAACAAAGCCTCTCATTCAGCAGCCAATGTTTCAGGGTTTGCAAAGGGTTTTCTTCACTGAAACACCTCCTGAATTTCAATAGAATTTGGAAACTGAGACCTCAGATTCCTCTGAAAGCTCCAGCAGACTCATTAAATAAATCTCAGTGCCTTATCAGCAGAGGAATGAGGGAAATGAAATCACAGAAAGTGGTGGACATCTCAAGCTAAAGGAGAGACAAGTGGACTGGTTCAATCCGCTGTTCTCCTGGGGAGTCCACCTCTGGTGGCCTGGGCCCCTCAGCCAATGCATGTCCCCACCCCATGTCCCTCAGCCTGGCCACCCCTGCTCTGGTGTCCTGCAGAGGAAGGATGCCCATGGGCTTCCCTTGGTCCCACCCTTGCTCACCCAGGAGGCATTGCAGCTCTTCTCTGAAAGTTGCTTGAATGCTTCTGAAGGCAGACAAGAGCAGACAAACCTCTGCAGACAACCCTACACAAACCAGTGGGAAAATTCCACTTTCCAGCCTTTGCACTGCATTAAATCCTAAGGCTTGGCTTCTTGGATTTATATTCCTCCATGGTTTCATTTTTCCCTAAAAAAAAAGAAAATAAATTGCAAGCTGTTAAGCTTCAAAACTTAATATTTCCTTAACTTGGAGCTTTTCGGCTCAACAGCTCTTAAACATAAACCTCTTTGACTGAAGTCTCCTGAATTAAGCTGTCTCCAACAAGTCACCATCTCAACCCTCGCCTGCAGAGCCCCCTCTCTGGGATGACCCATCCCTTTCCACGCCACCACTGTGGGCTCCTGCCCACTGCCCCTGCACCCCTCCAGGTGCTATCTCACAGGCAGGACCTCACATGGAGGCTGCACGACCACACGTGTTCCCACAGCTGGCATGTGCCACCCCTGGGGCATTTCAGGGTTGATGCACGCACAGCTGCAGGCACTGAAGAAATTGGACATGAAGGTCATGTCCTGGACCTCTCAATGCCCCCCATTACTGTCAAGTGATGGCACAACTCAATGAGCAACTTGGAGCAACTCAAGGTGGGCCTTGAGGCAGACATAGGACAGCTCTTTCAGAAAACAATGCTGAAAACAGAGTATGTTTCTACTGATCCTTCTGAAAATGAGCTGTAGGTCACACCACACTTCAGAGCAAGAACTCAAGCGTACCAGATGGGTGGGACATCTTCTCTGCTGTTTACATAAAAAATTACCCAAATGTGGCATTCTTCTGGAAAGTTAACGTCACAGGTCAGCAAAGAGACATTTCTGGAGGTCCCATTTTTGTGGGGCACACATGAGCATCTCACAGCCCTACAAGCCAAATGCTTCATCCACTTTGAGCTGCAGTTGCAGGGCTAGGCTTCTAGCACCAGCATTCTTTCATCGAGCCTGAAATGAGGGCACCAGCCTCTGACGTGCTCTCAGGGACACTTTGCCAGCAACATAGAAGGGGGAATGGATTCATGCAGGAGCATCATGTTTGCAAAGGCATTCAAGCTTTTTCTACAGACTGAGAGCAAGACTGACCAGGGAAGGACAGCACTGCTCACAAAAGCAATAGGCGGAACAGACCAGAAGTGGAACCAGTAAGGATCAGAATTAGGACAGAGAAGCCTGAAGAGCCGTGATGGACCAAGTTAACAAGGAGAAGGCTGTGGCAAGACGTAGAACTGGGAATGAGTTGGACAGCACTACCTAGAAGGAACAACCAGACGCATCTCTCCTAGTTTGAGACGCTAAAAAAGAAACTGAAGATCCCCTACATCTCTCTGTCCTTCTGTGGTGTCTGGAAGTCACAAGTGATGGATCCCCTTCATTACGGTGATTCCATGCCATGTTATTGCCCTTAACTATTGGGGGGTGGGTGTGTCATTTAGTTAAAACCTATTTCCATGGGGAGAATTTGAAGAAAATGCTTACAAGTACAGGAAAGAGGTAGCCTTAATACTAAACTGAAAGCTTTACCTATTAGCTGTAGTTGTCCACTGTTCTCAGTGTCCACACACACGCATTGACCTACAGGGAACAGCTACATTCTTGGGAAAAAAACACAGTTACAAGCTTTGGGAGAAATGTAAGGAGTTAAAGGAAAAGTTACACAGACCAGGCAGAGATTAAGGTGGCTACAGCAATGAAACACAGAGTACCTCAAGAAGCTACAGTATGCCTTCAACTCTCCCTGCAGGTATTTCTCATGAAAAAAAAAATCAATTAAAAAACCCGAGGCTTAATTCGAAAACAGCTTTGAAAATTTATAACCTCATTCAAGAGAGCTAATTTTCTCTTAACTACCAAAAACTAAGTTAACAGAACTGCTTTGGGCTCAGCAGGCTTGCAAGCCCCAGCAATTAGTCGAAGGGACCTTGAGTAAGACTGCAAGACCCTTCTAACAAAATAACCTTCGGTTTGAAAAAAAGACTGTTTCTAGTACCAGCATAAACCAAACATTAAGTCTAAGATGAACCCAGGTGCATCAATTCTGTTTTGAGTGGCCTAATTATGTTCCCTCCTTTCCCCTCAAGTACACTGGTTCCCATTCCCCGGGCTGGTGTGACATTGCTGCCTACACAGCCACCTCTGGAACAGGCAGGCACTGGGACAGGCGCCCTGCTGAGCTTCCCACTGAGGGGTCTCTTTTTCCCATTCTCACTTTTGACCCTCAACTACTTTTTCCTCTTTTTTAAATTCATTCTTTGTTTTGTCCCAATTAGGGAGAGCTGGTGAAAGTGGTGCAAGGGGAAAAGAAAGTTTCTAAAGAAAGCAAGGAGCAAAGTCATCCCCATACACCTGACCACAGGCCATGCATGAATACAATTAGAAGAGTCACCTTAATTAACACAATATATTTCATCAATTTGGTCCAAATAAGGTATGGCTTAAAATCCACTCTTAAAAATCTACTCGCATAAGACAACTCAACAGACAAATAACAAAGAGCTGATCCAACACAACACAAAATTGCTCCCAAAAGCATAGATGTAGATAAAAACCAAGCAGCACGCAGACAGTGAGGGATTCCCTCTGCTGTCTGCAAGAGGAAGGACAAGCCAGGCCCTTTCAGACACACCTGAAAGCCCTATACCCCCTTTCTCCCATGCCCACAATCACACAAGCTCAGCTCCCCTCATTCAGATTATGAAAGCCAGGACTCTGACAAAGCAACCCTTAATAAATACCAGATCACAAAACCTCCAAACCTCACTCAACACAACCAACTGCGCTCGCTGCTCCTTGCCAGGACCTACTGACAAGGCCAGGGGAGAAAGGCGCTCCATCTAACACTTCGCTCCAAACCACCCAACCCATTAGCAGCTTTTTCGATGACATTTCCTAAGGAGGATCCAGTCTTTAATTCCTCTTTGGGGAAACAGAAAGAGGAGTAAGGATCTATGTTCTTGTTCCACAGGGAGAGAGAAGGAAAAGCTGGGAGAGTCTGGCTGCTAGTCAGTAATGGCACTTTGGAAGGAGACAGGACATAGCTTGGGGTAGCTGGGCAAGATTTCTAGAGGAGAGGACAAGCAAGCATGTTCCAACATGAACTTAGCCCCTGAGGGACTGTCTGGGTGGCAAGAAGCCCAGAACCACCACCCATCCTGGCCCTGTTTTCCATTACCTCAGCCCACACACACTCCCTCCCACCCTCCTGCCAGCCATGCTTGAGCTGTTCCTCTCCGAAGGCTGAGCAATTGCTGAGCACAGGCAAACTATCAGAGCCTCATACCCACCATAACGATTGGGCTTGAGACACTGTTTTGGAAAGCCAGTTTGATTCACAGGAGCAAACAGAACCCTGAGGCAGACCTAAGGCGGCCACAAACACTTCTCTTGAGCACCCCAAGAAATAAGAGATAGACCAAGACCTCCTGAACCTGGAGAAGGCTGTTGTACTGCAGAGGCAGTATCCTCCTACATATCACCTCCTCTGAAATCAGATGTCCAGAAACACCAGAGACTTGGAGGAAAAACAGATCCGCATGAAGCAGCCAACATTGGAGCAAGAGGACAGTGCTGTTGCTCACCCTGCCTGGTCCCTGAAAGGTTCTGTGGCCTTCCCCATGTCCCCTCCGGGGGAACAGCACCCCGTACCTGCTCATTGTAAGGTATCAAACACCTACAGGAGGAAGCAAAGCATGGGAAAAACAAGGAACAGAAGGGTCATCCAACAGGAAACAGAGCAAGGGGAGAAATTCATGGAGGAAGGATAGAAGACAGCCACTTGGAGAGGTGTTTTATCATCCTGCAAGGGAAGGAGAATCATTTTCCCATGGTAGAACTTGTATTTGTATCAATGCACTTGATTATGTACCTCCACGTTCTCAAATAAGCCATCCTCAAGGACCAGGACCACAAAATCCTCAACACAGGTATCAAAACATTACGCTTTGTTGTAATCACGGTAAAAAACCATGGTAAAAACCATGTTTCATCTCTGTCAAGAAAGTCAAGAAGAAGTCAAGAATAGTACTTCAATAACCCACATCTGGTATTTGGGGTCTTCTCTTCAACAGGTTTTTTCACATCTCAGCTTAACTAAGATTTTTGCATTCAGCTCAAAGAACTTGAAAAAGTCAAAGAACTGGCAAGCTGCCTGTGGACATCCCAGAGGATACAGCCGCACAGCCCAGCAGCCCCACGGAGCAATTGGGTGGCCATTCCCAACAGGAGCAGAGAGCATGGAGCAGGAAGGAGTGAGCTCTGCTGCTGGGAGGGATGGGGCAGACATCCACACAGCCTGGAGCAGGGCAGGGGACAGCCCCACTGACCCCTGCTCACAGCTGGAGCCGCGAACTGTCAGAGAACAGGGCAAGGAAGGCAACCGAAGTTATAATTTTTATGCTCTGATGCAGATCCCTCACGATGTTTAATGGCAGCCTGAGAGATTTGACTTAGATTATACCCACACATAGGAATATGTTTTCCTTTAGAAATGCCCATGGCAGCTCCATCCTCCCCCCTTCCAACCCTTCTGCCCAGTGCTGCTGCGCCCCACGGCCCCGCTTCCCCCAGTGACCTATAGGCACACAACACCCTGCCTTTTCTTACAAGTTTAATACTCTGCATATTTTATTGGCTGGGTAGTCTCTCACTGAAATTACTGTACAATTTTCACTTGTTTCAGCCAAAATTGAGGGCAATTTTGCTTAAATAAGCCTGTCTGTGCCATTAGCTTTATTTCACCAGGGAAATTTGCTCTCACTTGTGCATATGACATCATCTATTGACATAACCCCACTGAAACAGGCATTTCAAACCCTTATATTCTGCCATTTCACATGCTGCAATTATTCTCAAGCTTAAATGAATTTTTGACACTAAACTTGCACTGTGTTTTGCTTCTCTACCATGCACTTTGCTTGGCTCTGCTTTTCCAAAACCGAAATATTTGCTTCTGGAGACTTGTATTGATTTCCATTATGCCCATAATCTCAACTATAGAAACTAAGGTTTTTATAGTAACAAACCTTATAAAATTATTTCCAGTGACAGTTTTAGAAATCAAATTATACCTTCTGCTTCTGAAGCAACTTGGAAAAAAAAGAATATCCAGTAAAAACTAAGAGACCCCATGCCCAATTAGCGCAACACAAAGGTTTTTACCATGTCCTGTGAAGGTAACTGCTGTAGAAGCTCAGCTGCTCAAGTGGGGAAAAAACCTCAACCTGGTAAAGCCTGCTTTAATGTCCTTCTGCTCTCAAATAAGTTTTTTCTGCTGTGAAAAATAGAAACCAGTTGCATTAATTGTCACACATAGCATAGGATTATATCAGTTTAATAGTTACCATACAACTGCTTAAATGTTTAAAAGTATTCTTTCTGTCTTCATACCATTACTGCAGTTACTACACATAGACACAGCATTCAAGCATTTGACATAATACAGCATTTAGACAAGAGCTTTGAGGAAGAGTTCAGTGCCAGGCATGATATCCATGTTTTCCCTCTCCCATCATCTGAAAGAGCCCTTATACCTTGCCATTTCTACTTTATATGACAACCAAGAACGGTCCAAAAATTTGTTTTAACTCAGCCTCTTAGTCTCATTCATATACAATAATCAGAAAAAACGCAGGGAACCGTGATAGGACCACCTGCCCCCTCTGAGCTTTTGGGATTTGGTGGAGATTAGCTCCTCATCATTCCCAGGAATTTATCCACTGGCACTGATCTCCCTCAGTGAGCTCTCCAGGCACACCCTTCAGCATTCAAGCGAATTCTCTTCTCCGCAAAACCCTCACAGGAGTCATTAGGCGAGACTGTAGCCCCTCAGAAGGAACAGCACAGCCAGCAATTCCCAAATCAAAAGTATTACATTTTACAAGCGGAGTCACAAGCCCTACAAACTCAGTTGTTAAGAGAGAAACCATAAACCAAAGAGCAGTGAAGCAGGTCAGAAATCGAGATGCAGGAAAGGCTGGTTTAGGGAATTATATAATTAGTGGTCACTTCCAGACAAGAATAAAGCCCCACGTACCACTTAAGTCTTCTCACCAATCATCTGCTCCGTAGCTGTAAAGCTCATGGAATTGGGACTAAAGTTGACAACATAAATGAAACTATCTGATGTATATTTGGTAAAGAGAAGCAGCTAAAATACTTAGCAGTAGCTCCTATGAGAACTTTAAAGCCCCATTATCTTCCGGGTTCAGTATGCAGACTACCCCCAACCCATAGAAAAAAGAAACGATAGTACTTTATTAAAATACTAAATTTTATTTTTTTTCCACGTACATTTAGTCTCCCCACCATTTCCATTTGTCTGACCACCACCACCACCATGCCTTATCAAAACATTCCATACATACTTAAAATGAAGCTGAGGGTGGAGTCCCGTCTTTAAAAACTAAACAGGCATTTTGGACAACACATTCTTGGCAAGGTAATCTGGATGACATTTATCAGACATGGTAGGGAAAGCTCTTTCAGCGTTTGTAAAAAGGACAGCCAAATAATGGTTACAGAAGTAAGACTGCAGATTTTAATGAACTGTTTACACTGTTTTCTTTTCTTACAGAGTCTGTCTCCACTGCCAGAGAGCTTGAATGACCTGGAAGTGTACACAAAAAGTTAGAAATTGAAATCCATTTTTTTCTAATTATTTTCAGTTTACTATCTCCACTTACTCCACAAAATATTGACATTAAATTACAACAACAAAGAAAAAAAAAAAGCATTTCTTTCAGACAAAATCAAATCAAAGGCAAGACATTAGATCCTTCTGCTAGAAGACTTATTCACTGTAAGTCACAATAGTAAGAATTCAGTGAAGGTAAGCAAGAGGATGGGTGTGGACCAGCTAGGCAAATATTGGCTGAACTCTGCCTACCCTGGCTAATGTCACAGACCAACTCCAGTAGCTGAGGCTAACTGCTTTTAAACATTCTTTCAAGAACCTATCAATTTGTCTATCAGACAAGTTTACTCTGAACCACTGAAGGAAGCCGGAAAGCATAAGGAATTCTGTCACTGGAAGAAAGTTTTAACTTACAGGAATTTTGATAGGGAAATCTAAGACACATTTTAGCCTAGTCTATGTCGAGTAATAACTAATTCAGAAACTTGCTTCCTGATACCACCTTTTGGCTTGCCCTCTTGTAAGAGTTCAGTTGATTTTGGGAGAAAATGTAGCATGAAAGCCATAATCTCAATCGCAAAACAGTTCCCCCTCCCAGACACCCTCCCCAACAAAAGGCTGAACAGCAGACTGGCCTAGGTGGCCAAATTCAGCAGCAAGGAAAACCACAGCTCATTTCCTTAGCCAATATGGTGCCAAAAGGAAAATTCTGTGGGTTTAGTAAGCAAGAGATAATTTACCAACCATATAAAAGCTGGAAAAATGTAATAAAATATTAGCTTTCCCATCTTAGCCAACTAAACCCTTAAAACCGTTCCCATTTATTTAATTTGAAGTATTGTTCGTGGTTTGTAACCCTTTGAAACAGTCCCAAGCTTGTAAAGATTAAGAAGTGGAAAAGAATCCCTAAGTCAGGTTATAAAAGTTTTTGGACCTTATCAAGCTCCAATAAATTCACTTACCTTCTGGTCCTCCGTCCTGAAGCAATTCTTAACATAGTTGGCAAATTTGGGTTCCAGCTTAGGAAGGGAAGAACCCTAATTTGAAAAAAAGAAGCTTTAGTGTATGCAGGTCATTTAATGACTCCAATAAATAACTTAATGAGCTTAAACCCTTAGCAATACACATGGAACTTTACTGAACTTACCCTGCAACATCCCAAACCAATCTGCTTTTAAACTATTTTTAAAAGTTTGCTTCTCTACAGTACGCAGGTATTTTTTTACAGAAGTACCTACACACCAAAATGGCTGTACAAGCATCCTTGCTCATGCTCAAAAACACAACCACAAGCACTCACAACCATTTAAGATAACCTTGTTTGTAGTCAACATTCTGCTACTCAGATACTAGAACTAATTCCGTATTTATGGATTTTTACTACAGCACGCACCTTGAGACATGACTATCCTTCACAGGTAGGTTTTTGACTTCAGCTCTCTATAGCAAAAAAATTTAATACTCTCCCACCTACTCTTTAAAACTCATTCTAGTACGTTAAATCTAGGAATTTTAAGAACTGTTTTAGAGATGTTTGCTTGAATCTCTTGAAATTGCATCTGTACATACTCAAATATACAAAGCAGATTTAGTAATTAATGGATCTAGGATTATCTTCACATGGTCTATCTCCAGGCAAAATAATACAGCACACTATTTTAAGATACACTGATTTACTTTCACATGTTCCATGAGTAATATTTTTCTCATTTTTCAGGTACATCAGCTGAAATGTACCTAGCCAATTATGACAGTACACTCGGCACATTGCCGAAGACAGCAATTTTATATTCAAAGGAAACAAAAATACTGCAACAGTGCTACCAAAAAGCTTGGGTTTGCACAATGTCTTGCCCCTGGATTCTGTCAAGCAGTGATGCTTTTCTATCAGCTTGTTGACATCTACTTACTGCACAATACAGCAGCTCCACTTTTTAAAGCTAGTAACTAGATGCCAGAAGTGCTATTGTATATGGCAACACACAAACCTTTTGCCTTACTCAGGTATGCTCTAGCACCAGCTTGGCAAACATTAAATTAAGGTGCCTGCTATTGCTCCTACATATTTGTGCTTACATAGCATTTTGCAGTAAAAACTATTCAGCAACTGTATATTCTAAAGCTGCTTGCCAGTTACCTGGTCTGCATGCTCCCCTCCACAGGGACATCCCTCTACTGTGAGCAGCTCAGCCATTTCTGCTGACACTGCCAAAAGTTGACTGTGGCTCCTCTGAGTCATGCAAAAAAACCCAGCCTAGCACCCACTAGACCCAAAAGGTCAGTCTGACCTAGGACAATCACACCATCCATCACTGTCAGGTTCACAGTTCAGTGATACGCATTTTAGTCCTGATCACAACGTGTCATTGCTCACTCTACTCTGTGTCCACTCTATATTGAAACACTTATTGCCTTACTTTGCATTCCTGGAACAAAACTGCCTCAAAACATCAAGAATCTAAGCAGAAGACATTCCTAATTCTTTAGACTAGGGAAAAGTTTATCATCTCAGACCAAACTAAAAAAACCCAAAATTCTTCATAGCACCTAGATAAGCACAGGCTTTAGCCAAAAGTAAGTCTCCAATAAAGAGTCTGGTTCAGTCACAAATGAGCATATTATCTCCAAGCACACTCCTGAGATAGAAAAGTAAAACCAGAACTGGCATCATCTAGATGTTATGTCCTCACTACCACCTATTCTGCAGTACAGGTGTGTACTGAATCCGCACCCCAGCTAGCACAAAGGTTTCCAGACTTAGCTAAGGGGCAAAGAATTGCTATAATCGGCCACACTTTTACTCAGGCATTCTAACTAAACCACCATTTTCTTTTTTATATTTAAATACCAGCAAAGAATACTACTCATATGCATAACCATGAATTGCTAGTCAAAGCTGACAGCAACCAAAAGCTGAGTGACTCCTCTGTCACCTTCGAAGACGAAGCATCCACTACTGAGACACTCAATTAACCCCAGATCTTTATTTCAGAAAGCAAATGCTTCCAGGTCTTCATTGAGTCATTGATGCATTTCACAAGCAGCTATCTCCCCCTTCTGGAAGTTATAAAGCATTACAAGCATCTGGATATCTAAGTTGGATACTGTTTTAATACCAAGTAATGCCAAACATGTGAAGAACTCTTCTTTAGTTGCCTACCAAAATGTGTACACTAGTTAAAACAACTATTTTAACTGAGACAGTTCACTAAGAAATACCAAATTAATATTAATGACTACTGGAAGAATAAAAGAAAAAAAAAGAGTTTGTTTCTTGTGAGCAGAGAGACTTGGTTTTGGCCCAAATGAGGTTCTGGTTTCTGTGAGCTTCAATAGCAACACACTCTGGCAACAGCAGAGCAATCAGTGACATGGAGTCATTTCTTAAATTCCAAAAACTCACCTTATCTACGGACGCTTGCATTTTTGCTTTAATCTCCTCTAGCGACAGAGGGACTTTTGGTGTTTTTGGAGTTAGAGATTTATCCTTCTTGGAATCTGGAGTCTGAAAATTATTAATTTCATTAGGAACTTGCATATACATAAAGCTGCTTTGTATACAACAGCAAGTTTTCTAAAAACAAGAATACTAAAACCTACAGTAGAATTTATACAGAATAAGAGCTATCAAATAGATACTTCACATAGTTTCCAGAAAGTCACAGAAGTTAGATCTTATTTACCACATTCCTGAGACAAGGAAAAGAACATTTAAGTTTGAAGTTACTATAGTTACCGATATGTTAGTATCTTATGTACCTATGTATAAATATTACTATCTATATTTTGGCATCTACATATATTAGTATCATACTTCTGGGCCAGACCTTTCTCCCAAGAGAAATGAAAGTGAAAATACCCAAACATTCAGTGATTTAGTTTACACCACAACTGCAGACAGATTAGGTCACGCTTTAAGAGGCATACACGTGCACTGCTTTTCAGATGCTATCCTGTCACCTATCCTAGACCAATTTCTGTACTAACTTTCCTGGCACACGTGTTGAAGTACATGGAAGGAGAAGCTGCATAAGGAAGTCTGACAACTAGAATGCAACTGAACAAGCAAACTCTTAGTTCTCAAACGGATCAGTTAAGTGAGAGTTCCTTATTGGCAGCAGCCTCCTGTTGTACTGCAGTGTCAGAGTTGGCACTTGTCCCCTTGTACAAGCAGCTACGCAAAAAAATACTTGTATTTTAAACCATCAATACTCACAAGGGAAAGCATGTCTGGGTTTGAACCTAGGCTGTTGTAGTTATATATTGAACACAAGAGTTTAACAAAGCAATGAACAGTATAGTACCCCCAGCATGCTTCATACTAAGATTCAAAAACCCAACTTAACAGGTAGTACACTACTTGAAGTTACTGTTAAGCAAGAAAATTAGCTTCCACACTAGAATAAGCATTTCTTTTACTCATTTGTATTCACTCACTTTTGATTTAGATGCTGGTGTGGACGGCTTAGAGTCTTTTCCATTTTGCTTTGCTTTCTGCATATTTTTTCCTGAAACAGCAACAGGCTGAAAAGAAAACAATTAAGTTCATTTGCCATTAAAATGAAAAACAAACAAACAAAAAAACCCATCCAAACACAACCATTACCTCTTGCTTGGCATTTCAAACAGGAATATTAAATAGGCTGTATATGAGCAATGCCACATGTATATTTAAGAATCAGATTCTTATACTCCTGTATAAATCAAGGGATCATTTTCTTCAATCACACTAGATTTGATCAGATAAAGACAATCTGAACTGCTAATTTACTGCTATCAGGCTTTAAATTATTGTGCACTATCACCTATAGAAATTCATTAGGACAGAGCAGCATATAGTGAAGTAAAACATTAAACACTTGTTTCTAAACGGCATATATGTAAATATAAATTCCAGCCAAATTATTTAAGTTAAAAAAAATTACTACCTTCTACCTCTGCAGTTGCCAAGTTGTCTTATATTTTATTTTACCACCAGATGGCACTAAAGGCCTGATGTGATTTCACACTCAAGCATTCGGCTGCCTTAAGTAAACCCTTTCCAATGGGCTCACACATTTAGATCCTGATTTTATTCCAAGTTAGGTTGCTAAAGAGACCTTTTTCACAGCATGCAGAACTGACAACCCACGCCTTTGAGCACGATTTTGCTTGCTGTACACTACATGAGATCATACCAGTCTTACAACTGTACATATGCATACATATGCTGGTAAAAACCCAGCCACCCCTCTGCAACGTGGACTGGATGCATGTTCACACTGTGTTCACTTCAGTTCACACTGAAGCATTCTAATGTCCTATTATAATTTCTTTATACAGACTAAGCTAAATGAAAAGCATCCTATTCACACATTCCGAATAGCTGTGCTTAAATTCATTGATTTAAGGCACTACGTGCCCTATTACTGTCACCCCTTGTACTGCTATCTATAAAACAGAATATTGTGCCAAGATGGCACTTCAATTAGCTTTCTGTATTACAATAAATGCAGATTTCAAACCTAAACAGCTATCTCACTTATGAAAACAGAGCTTCCCCTTGCTTCTGCTTCAGGGGTCTTCATGTGAATCCTCAAAGATGACTCAAAATTAGGACAGTTAATTAATACCTATTAATAAGTAAAGAGGTGTTATCACTTGCTCTGAATAAACTCAGATGCAGGTATTAAGTCCATCTGATGTTATCACTCACTTCCTCTCAAGTTCATTAAACAGGCTGTTCAATCTTTCACGGTTGAAGAGGGTACACCACAATGTGTGTAAATGCCACTTACTTTCTTCATTGGCGTTTTCATTTCTTCCTCATCATCCTCTAAGTCATCCTCATCCCTACAATTAGAAAGGTCACCACAACTCAAGATTCATACTCACAGCTTTAACCACATTAGGAATTAGTCATCTCCTTCCCAATAAAATGTTTTATTCATGAAGGAAGCAAGCCATCTTCCCAAGTCTACCTTACACCTTGTTTTAACACGTGGCAAGGTGTTAGCCAAAATACTCTACAGTTTACTAAAGTTAAAGCAGTTAAATGTCCTCCCTTCTGCTTTAATACTGAAGCCATGTACTGATTTCCACTACTATTAAAAAGAAATTCTACATTTGTTATAAGTTAATGAATAACATGAAACTAAATTTTATAACCCAGGATGTCATATCTGCATAGCACTAATTTAGATTGCACTGCAGAGATAAACTTGAGGTAATTATGCCTTTTTTGTAGCCAAGATAAAGTAGCTCATTCACTTAACATCCAGTTATGTCTGGAAGTTTACCCTGTATTTCAAAACACATCAAAACAAGAATACGTACTCATCATCATCCTCATCATCTTCATCATCGTCCTCATCATCTTCTGCTAATTTTGCTTTTTTCTAAAAGAAAGATCAAGTATGTTGTCAATACCATTTTATCTTAATAAACAGCAGTTTTGGTTCAAAACGATCTGTGGGATAATGACAAGGCTATCTTTCATCAATTTAAAATCAACAAGTTACAGGTGACAAGTCAAAAGCTATTAACAGATTAACAGCACACCCTGAGCATGTATGAACCTCTCCTTCCACAGCATTTAAACACTTGCAGTATGCTGATGATTATACTAGAATATGTACCCACTCAGCTACTGTAGTTGGATAAAGCTCCCACAAAAAAGTAGCCTTCATGTTAGTCCCTCCAGCAAAGCCTTGGAAACTACCTGTCCTTAACTACACTTCTGTAATTTAGTATTGTCAAGATCCAAGCACAAAATAATCCTTCCCCGCAGATGTCAAGAGACCACATATTAAATAAACCATCGCAAGCCATCTAACTGCTTACTCCTAGAGGCAGCATTAACACCAAACCCCAAAAAAATCTGCAGGCAAGCTGACAAAGTATATATGTACCTGTGGTGTTTTAGCTCCTCCTCCACTCGCTGGTCTCTTTGTTGAAGTGTTCACAATTTTTGTATCATCCTCCTCATCGTCTGATTCTGGTTCTTCCTCTAATGCTGATAAAATGATGACAATATGTAAAAAATACACCTCATTTAACAATATTCAAAACAAGATTATTAGCAAGAAGCAAACAGAAGTTATCACCCACACCTGAACAGGAAAAGTCTTGCTGAGGTGTGCTGAGATGATAGGAGGAAGGAAGCTTCCTATTATCTGTCTAACCACTGAGATCAGAAACTTTTCCAGTAGACTGTATGCACATACTACTACACTGACATCCAAAATGAGTGAATACCCATCCATGCACTGGCCCGCAATACTCCTTACAGAAAAGAAGCCATAGAAAGTCAAGAATGAGATTTTCTTCATTTCTAAGGAGACTCGTTTAAGAAAACTTCAAGACAGAAAGATCAGTCTCAAAGACAATTCTACAAGGGAGAAGACTAGTCATGGCTTACTTTGTAGTGTAATCTCAAAGCTATTTCATGGGCAGTCTTCTCACTGCCAACTGATAAGCTGTTGATAAGCTTTCTGTTGTGAGACACTAACACCAGGAACCTAATACTCATTTTTAAAGTGAGAAATGAGAACTTTGCAAGGCTGACAAACTCCCCTTACCCACACAAAACAAGAGGCAAGGAAAGGTCTGCAAGCATTTCTCTGAACTCTTTTGACCTACAGGCACCTTATGCCTTCAAGTACAGCAAATTAAAGATTCAGAGGGTCAGTATTAGAGAAAATACTGCTTGAGATACCAGAAACATCATTAAAGTCCTGTTGGTGTTGACAGGTAGAAGATCACAGATTAGTAACCAGAGTACCACATACCTACAAGATGTTGACCGCTGACGTAAACAGGCCCTGAACCACATTTCAACCTCAAGACCACCGGCGGCGTGATCTCGAAGCCACCTAATGAAACCTAAGGAAAAAAGGATTGTTATTTATTCAAATTTTAAAGGCAAAGCGTGCTTAACAGGCAATCCATTCAAATAAAACCAAGAGTACCAACATCTGTAGGCTCCAAAGCTAATACAGTTATTTCAAGTTTCCATTCGACAGAATATTCCAGAGGTGTTTAGAGACAAATCAGGGTCAATAAGCCTCAGCAGGGTTTCCTACAACACTCTCAATGCTTATTGTAATTAAAACACAAATTTCCAAGCCAGACCAATCCACAAATCTGTTACTACTCCTCTTGGCAGCAATAGTAATTTGAGCTTTCTCCATCACACCTGCCCCCAGCATTGTGCAATTTCACTTATACAACACTGACTCAAATTACATTCAAGATGGCATGAACAACAAGGGTGCCCATTAATCAAGAAAGAGTAGCAGTCACCTTTAAAATCTCCTAAGGGTTTGGGACCTGCAGAAAAACTAGATTTTTCTCATCCCAAGCTCAAAGAAAGCAACACAGGCTATAGATTGCACCTGCTTGCAAATGCATATTTGTATACATAGAGGCGATGTGCATAATTACTATCACTTCTTTAAAAACCTGTGTAATTTGAACAAGCCTATCACCTCCAGAGGACCAGAGTAAATCTACTAAGCAAAAAAAAAAAAACACTATTCATATTTAGCTTGTATTTGCTACACATGACAAAACTGGCACCTGCCTGAACCCACCCACCACTATGCAATTGTCCTGAAATTCAGTCAACTAAAACCTTTTCCAACTTGTCTTCCTCACCCAATTTATTAGTTTTCCACATTCCTGTACTTACCGTAGGCTGCACTGACATTTTCAGAGATGCCAGGGCTACTTTAACGGGATTGCCTTCATAGTCCAATGCTTCTGCTTCTACAACGTGTAATTCATCTTTGGCTCCAGGCCCTAAAGTAACCTGTGAAGTAAAGAACAGTGCACATTCTGAGCATCATCCCAAACATCACCACACTACACACTTTTTGCTTGAAGTTCAATGAGGATTTAAGTTTTAACAACTGCTCGGTTCGGTACTGTCAATTTACGCATACACCTTCTGCGTTAATTCAACAAAGCCTGAGAGCTGCTGTCCCAGAGCCATTTCAAAACTCAAGTGCCTGGATTCCTTACACTGAGTACATGTCTGGCACTTTCTAAAGATTCAAAAATCATAGCTGCAGGGAGGGCAAACGAGTGACAGGCATGGGACAGGCCTGAAATTCCAGTTTTCTGAACCTCTAGCAAATGAGTCAGGATTACCACGCAAGAGATGTGAAAATCAAGAATCCAAGAACTACAATTATTCCAAAGACACGTGAACGAGGCTGTTTCCTTTGCCAATGCCCATAAAGAGAAAGCTTTCTGCCCTCATGGAACATGTGGGTGTAAACACTTCAGGCAGGGGCATACAACCCAAATTTCCATTCTCCAAGAAGCTGGGTTTTAGCTAGGCTATAATGACCCAGACAAGATGTATCAGTTTGAGAAACAGGATATAGGATTCACTACTCCTGGTAAGTTTTGTTACTGTGAGTTTAAAGCAGTGAATTTGCTGCTCTGACATCACCTCTCAAGTGGGTTAGCAGCAACACTGAATCGTTCAGCTGGTGGGACTAGCCACCAGGAGTAGTGGGTAGTTTTAAGAGCATGCCCTTCATCCCCAGTTACTCCTGTCACATGCACCAGTTCAAGCAAGCCTGCAGCACTTAATTTATTTACTGAGTATCTGGAAAGTATGCACTCATGTGCTTTAATTTCTACACTGAAGGAAGGCACACTGGCAATAAATAGGTAATGAAGCTGTGACCATTGCTTTTTATGTTCTCAGCTATCATTAAGACACCTACAGAAACTCTCATGCCACTTTCTACCTCTACATACATAAATCTTCCTCCCTTTTCACTTTTATCCTTTTGTATCTCCACTTCTTTCTGTGCCTCATACCCAAGTCCATCACCACTTTAACCAACAGAGATCAGTCAATCTTTATACATCTAGCCTTTTATCAGGTCAGGTGAGTGCAGATCAGCCACCAGGTATTTGCTACCTTCTTCCATCAGGTCCTCCCTCTGTTTGCCAAGGCATTTTCTGTTTGAATTATGTCTAAGACCTCCCAAGCCCCTCAGACATTTCCAGTCATTTGTATTTCAACTCCCATTTCTCCTGCGTATCATCTTTTGTCTTTAAAAATGCAGGTTATTGAATTAGACTTTTTTCCCCACAATCCCCAAAACTAAGTACTGTTATGCATCCATTCTACTTTATCCCCCCTGAAGAGTGCAGAGCATCAGGAGATGCTACACGTAATTTTCCAAAATTTCCTTGGATAAAGCCATACAACTTAAGTTTTGACTAACTTCATTTTGCATGACAAACATTCAGATATAAGAAAAATCTACATGAATCTGCTATGTATACTTTACTGTACTGCTATACATACTTTACTGTTATATTCTTCCCGCAAAAGAAAGTCTAATTAAGAACAAATTAGTAATTGTCAAGTCCAGGCTGCAGTTTTCATAATGTGCAAGGACTGAAGACATATGATTCACAAAGCTGTAATGCCTATATGAAATTGTCTAAGTACTACTGTGAATAGGTTTGGAGAGAATTATTATGCAAGTCTCCTACAGGAAGCAATTCTGCTGCAGGAAGTAATCCACAATTTTAACTCTTATGTTTCCAGGTGTCATGAAGGAATCTTTGTATTTAAATAAACACAGTAATAATCCATAAAGTAAAGAGATGCTACAATTCTTGAATTCCTTTCCTGTGAAGTTGTGGCATATTATCTTTTTGCTAACCAAAAGCAACACGCTCAGCCCAAAACAAAAGCCTTGAAATACTGTGTCTTGCTTGCTGTGGCAGCAGAAAGATTCAAGGACACATCTAAGTACTCTCAGTGTGCAGATCCTGATTTCCAGGAGTATCCTGCTCAAAGAGTCTGTTATATAAACTATCTGAATGAAAAACAGCATTTCCCAGCTACATCCTCAGACAGGGCAACACTAAGGACAATAAATCAAAACATTACCCCTCCCCCATTTAGAACTTCTTGTGAGCTGCTTCTGGGAAAAAAAAGCACTTGAATTATGTTTGGGAATATACAGAAAAGCTTTCCAAAATAAAGTTTCTAATAAAGTCTATTAAAATGTATCCATACATGATTCTTATATCCTCCCCCCCACACTTCTGTAGCATCTGAACTATTGCATTAGAGATATCAGCATGTATATTCTGACCTTAAGTTCCACTCAGTGTATCTTTACTAACCTCCTGTAAATTCATTTTCAAACTTTTCTAGATTTGTATTGGTTGCTGTAAACAACAGAACATCAGTAGCTATTTTATTTTCCAATACAGCAACTATGTACAGTGACATGGTATGCCCCACTCTGAGCAAGGGCTTATTATTTAATAGTCAGATAAAAGCACTTACCACTAAAAAAAAAAGTTTAAGGAGACAGAAGGGAAGGGATACCATCCAGAAGGACCTGGACATGCTTGAGAAGTGGGCCCGTGCAAACCTCATGAGGCTCAACCAAATACAGGTTGGGAGGAGAATGGCTGGAAAGCAGCCCTGAGGACTTGGGAGTGTTCATGGATGAGAAGTTTAACACAAGCTGGCCATGCACGCTGGCAGCCAAGAAAGCCAACCACATCCTGGGCTGCATCTAAAGTGTGGCCAGCAGGGCGAGGGAGGTGATTCTGCCCCCCTACTCTGCTCTGGTGAGACCCCACCTGGAGCACTAAGTCTTTAAACACAGGAAGGACACAGGCCCGTTGGAATGGGTTGGAGGGCCACAAAAATGATCTGAGGGCTGGAGCATCTCTCCTATGAAAACAGGCTGAGAAAGTTGGGGTTGTTCAGCCTCGAGAAGAGAATACTCTGGGGAGACCTTTTAACAGCCCTCCAGTACCTCAAGGGGCCTACAGGAGAGATAGGGAGGGACTCTAACAGGGAGTGTAGCAATAGGACAAGGGGGAATGTTTCTAAACTGAAAGACAGGAGATTTAGATTAGATACTAGGAAGGAATTCTTTACTGAGAGGGTGGTGAGACACTGGCCCAGGTTGCCCAGAGAAGCTGTGGATGTCCCAACCCTGGAGGAGTTCAAGACCAGGCTGGATGAGGCTTTGAGCAACCTGGTTTATTTGAACTCGAATCTTTAAAGTCCCTTCCAACCCAAACCATTCTATGATTCTATGCTAAAAAACACTTCTCACAACATCGCACAGCACTACTTAAAATTAAAAACTTAAAAGTGAAACAATACTTGCCGTTCTTAGAGACAACTGATGTTCGTTTTCTTCATCATCTACTTTGAACTGATACTCCTTATCTGCTTTAAGCTCACAGCCTGCAAAAAAGACCGTTAAATTATAAGCACGCTACTATTTTTTTTAAGTTTAAAACTTGCACAGAAAAGCAACAGCACCGCGGGCACACCGGAGAAACACGTGGGGGAGGGAAAACCCCGGCCGAGCCCGCGGCCTACCGCGCAGCTCCTCGCCTGCTCCTCTCAAGCCCATCCGCCACCAGACCATCCACCTCCAGCCTTCTCCGCGCTGCCCGGGGGAGGGGTAATGCCCAGCATCGGCGGCCGGGCCTCCCCCCGGG
>JAHREE010148594.1:0-17198 GCA_033628505.1 Tringa tobata | reverse complement strand
GATGGGTTGTCTATGGGTGGGTTTGCAAGTCAGTGTGCTACGGCTTCCCTCACCTCTGGTGTGTTGCCTGTGGGTGTGCTACTACAGCCAGAGCTGTTCATGGACTGACACTGCATTTACTTGAAAGAGTGATGAATTAATGTTAGTAAGAGTGGGACTGAGCTCATAACTATCAACATGAAAATTTTATGTGTCTTCAAAATGCCTTATCGTTACTGACTTTTCTGAGCTCCTCAGTTGAAATGTAACTTGCCTGAATAGCCTCAAAATTCACAAAAAAAAAAAAGGAAGAAAGAAAAGACATGAGTGTAAGGCCAAAAAAAGTCAGACAAAAAGCAGCTTTTCTATGGCAGTTAAACAAAAGCAGTGCAAATTTATGTTAGCTGTAGAAAAAGTGTCACAATTTTCTCCTATAGAACCATTGCCCTAATGTGAGGCTGTGTATAATCCTTCTAAAAATGCCATTAGAAGAGAATTTGTCACTCCAAACTGTAGTTACATTTACAGTAGAATATTTGTACAAGCTGTTTGCTGAAATACGTCTGTTTTGATTCCTCAGTAAAGAGAGGAAAGGCAAGAAGCTCTAGCCTGTATTTACCATGGCACACACTCAAGATAAGCCTTAAAATTACTTTTTGGTGTCCAAACAGTGTGGTTTACCCATCAAAAGGTTATTTGTTATAAAAGAGCTTTATTTGGCAAAACATTGGGAACATTCACTTTTTAATTAGAGCAGCAAACTTCTGAGCAGTCCGAGGCCAGAGTTATGGCATTTTATGATGCTTCTTTTCCTGATTATAAAAGAAACAACAAGTGCAGCAGAATCTATTGCATCCCCTGGGAATTCCCTATAGGTCAGTTATACTGTGAAAAAATAAACCAAGAACTGTAACACTGAGTTCGCTTTCTTAACATCCTGAGGACTTGTTTAAAACCTGTGGAGCTCGGCTCCTGGTGTTTTTTTCCTTTGTTTATCCTCATGGTGCTAGAAATTTTAAAACCGCGTTTCATTCATTTCCTTTTCCTATATACGCAAGTTCTTATTTTTAACTCCATTTTTATTTGGAGTGTTTTTTGCACTTTCATTTTAGTAGTTGAGTGCAAGTGGGTCAAATGTCAGCTTAAGTGTCTTTTTGCTTTGTCCTTGAAGGAATGGGAGCTTTTCTTTTGCTGGGTATTTTTAATAATACTTGCTGCTCTCAGCTGGATACTGTGCCGAGTGACTGCAAATCTTTATGTAAAACAAATTCAGATCTAGTTGATTGACTGTGAAAATTGTACCTAAACCTCCCCAAAATAATACTGGATCAAATAAAATGGTTGATGCTTTAAAAAAAAAAATAGATTAAAGTAGATTTACTCTGCCTAAAAAAAATGAGGTGAAACCACCTTCAGTTTTTAGACTCAACAAATCACATTGTGCTTGTCATTTCACGTGATAAGACCCAGTAAATCTATCAATTAAAACAGCTGCAGAGCATCCTATCTATAGGATACACTTTTTCTATTGTTAACATAAATTTGCACTTTTTTTGTCCTTACTCTTATGCCTTTTTTTCTTACTTCCTCCCTCCCCCAGTAAATGTTGGGGCTATTCAGACAAACCACAGCAGCAGTTTTGAATGAGTGCAAGGTCAAAATTGCCTGTTTTTATGGATGAGTATTTTTGTGAGGAGGTCAGGGGCACCATTCCCTGCCCCAGAGCCCTCCTCAGTTCGAGAACTTGCCCTCTCAGAGTGTGATTAGATGTGATGGTGGTTTTCCAGACTGTGTTTATTTTCAGATATCCAGGGTATTAAAAGTTGTGCTTTAAACATCCCACCATGCCTAAGAGTGTAACATTTTGCAGACCATGTAGTAGAGGTTCAATTGTAATTCTTCAACATGTGAGAGGCACCACATCTATCTAAAAACTACCACAGGTCACTGCAGGCTGGGCTGCTGGACCAAGATTTATTTGCCTGGAAGCAGCACAGCTAAGGGTTAGAGGGCCTTAATATTGAGGCAAAAGAACCTTCATATTAGTCTTAGTTTTGCCAGCTTTCCAAGAAATATCTGTAGTTCTAGGCATTTCTGGAATAAAATACAGTCAAACTACCAAAAAGCTGATCTGTTTTCTGGTATGAAAAAACCCCACTGAAATTGTTTTAAATTCATTTTGGGTAACATGAAAAAAATTAAAAGACAAAATCCTATGAAAAACATGCTATACTGATTTGCAGGAATAACTGGAACAGAAATAAATTTAGAAGAAGTGTTTTAAGATAATAGGGTAGATTGACCAATTCCCATAGAATCATCCATCACGCCCATGGAGTTTGGTTTATCAAACTGAAAGAGAGTTTTGGGAGAGGCACAAAACGGTCCATTTGAGCAGATATAATAGAATTAATCAAGGCAGTTTTCATGGGAATAAACCTGAAACACTACTCAAAGGGAAAAACAGATCTGAGCATCCTTCAGGTCGTGAGAATATTAAGGCACTCGTATCAGAAAAGATGCGCAACTGAACTCTTTGTCAACACTTAAAACCAGAAATATATCAAAGAATGTTCTTATCCCACTGTTTAGGTCTGGATTGGACTAACATCTTGAACAGCATGGTTACTGGGAACAGTTTTCAGCAGATCTAGAAAAACTAGAAAGAAAAGATAATCAGTTCTGTGCATCAGCTGAACAGAAACGATGTAAACAGGGACTCCTCAGCTTGGAAAAGGCGGTTGAGGGAGGCTGTGATAGAGGTCCATAAAAATGAATGACAACTAAAACTTTTACAGGCAAAGAGGAAGCAGCATGCAAAGAAATGATTTTACAAACAAAAGGAAATTCTTGCATAAAGGAGAGAGAATTAAACCGTGGAACTCAATAGCACAGGATGTTGTGGAGGCCAAAATTGTAAATGCCTTCAGAAAAGGCCCAGACGACTTTCATGAAGGGTAGGTCCATTGGGAAATATTAAGTGTGATGGTCTATGCCCACCCTCTGACACAGGATGTCTTTAAACTACTGGCTGCCAGGAGCTGAGAGACAATGGTAAGTGAGGGACCATTTTAGCCAGACTGAAGAGGCAATGCATGGAAAAACAGGTCAGTTGGGGTCATAAACACAAAATCAGGTGTTGCCAAACTGTATGGCAATACCAAAGGTTCAAACAGTGCCCACTGACCTGTAAAGGCAGTTAAGAACATATGAGGATCCAAGGCAACAGAGATGCAGTCATATCCTGCTACTCATCGTGGATGCATTCCTGCAAAGTCTGACAGTGGTATGAGAGAGAGCAAAGCAAAATTACAATAAAAGAAAAAAAAAATGCAGAGATCATCCACTCCAACTTAAGATCTTTCCCACTTGCTTTCTTCAAACCTGTTCTTATGAGGATGATGACATTTTTAGAACTGCTCAAAACAGCCTTGCCTTTCTGAAAAAGTCTCTTCCTTCTCCATGGCAGGACCCATAGTCTCAATCTGCCTCAAGTCCATAGGGGTTTAGCCCTTTCCCTTCCGGTGAGCTGAGACACCAGCAAATCCTTCTCACTCAGTTTTTCAGCCCTGGCCAACAGCAAAACTTTCATCTGCCTCATGGCAGAGCTTTGTTGCCACATGATTTTCTTTCACAACAAGAACATAGAGCATGGTTAGGGGATGGAAATGTTCCCTAGGAGAAGGGATTCTTTCCTTCAAGTAGACCCTCATAGCATCCTTCCAACATGTACAAGATCATCAGGAAGAGGGATGGAAGCCCTTTGCAGCAGTGCGTGACTGGAGCATAAGAGAGAATGGGCACAGGCTGAAACAGGAGTTGCCTAGACTGGGCATAAGGAAAAAAAAATCACTGTGTGGACAGGCAAGCTGTGAAGCAGGTTGCCCAGTGAGGTTATGTAGTTTCCATCTCCAGGGGGGTTTCAAGACCTGACTGGTTAAAGCCCTGGCCTGATCCCACAGCTGACCCTGGAGACTGGACTGGAAACCTCCTGAGGTTCTTTCCAGCTTGAACTACATATGGCACTCCCATGAATTTGGTCCACACTCATAATCCATAACAATGAACATAATAAAGGCAGGAAGCACACAAGGTTTAAAACTAACACAGAGTTTAAATATTCTAAGACAGCACATTGCTTGTTGGGTGTACTGCTGAATGACTAGGTGGTTCAGGGATTTTTTCAATGGTAAACAGTTTCTGAGAGGTAAGGGGTGGAAAAAACCAAATAATTGAGGAAGCAGCAAAAATAGTAAGACAAGAGACAGAGTGTGATGCTAGTGCAGTAATTTTCCTCCAGTCTTAGGGACTGTAAAAGAATTTTGTGTAAAAATCTTCTCAATTATTACAGTGGGAATTGTCAGTGGAAAAAAGTTTGCATGTTCTAAGGAGATCCTGCCGGGAAACTGGCAGCTCGGGATTGTCTGAGACACCTCCTGTGTGAATGTAAAAGAGATGCTTTGACACTTCAGAGTCCTCGCAAGCAGTGGAAGGTCTGTGTCAGGGCTTTCTGCCTGTTACCCAGAGGATACAACACCATGGTCTATGTATCCGTGGCCTGAGGATAGTGGTGCTCATGTCCCTTAATAGAAGCTCCCTCCAGGGTGATGCTCCGAGGGCTGGAGCACTTCTCCTATGAAGACAGGCTTGGAGAGCTGGAGGTGTTCAGCCTGGAGAAGAGAAGGCTCCGGGGAGACCTTAGAGCCCCTTCCAGTCCCTCAAGGGGCTCCAGGACAGATGGGGAGGGACTCTGGATCAGGGAGGGGAGCCATAGGATGAGGAGGAATGGTATTAAACTGAAAGAGAGGAGAGTGAGATGAGATCTCAGGAAGAAATTCTTTGCTGTGAGGGTGGTGAGAGCCTGGCCCAGGTTGCCCAGAGAAGCTGTGGCTGCCCCATCCCTGGAGAGGTTCAAGGCCAGGCTGGATGGGGCTTGGAGCAACCTGGTGTGGTGGGAGGTGTCCCTGCCCAGGGCAGGGGGTTGGAACTAGATGATCTTTAAGGTTCCTTCCAGCCCCAACCATTCTATGACTCTATGATTTCTTAAAGAGTAATTATTTGCTTCACAAGCCGCTTAACCTATAATACCATGTATATTTCAGAAGGTACTTGAAGGAAGTATGTTCAAGCACTCCAACGTGTTATTAGAGGAGACAGATATTTTAAAAGCTCTCATCCTATTTTCCTTTGTCTTTGGCTACTTTTTCCTACCCTGCATCTCGGTGTGTCATATCTGTTATTGCCCACACCCAGGGAATTGTTCATGAGGCTGCTTTGTGAAGTGGATCGAGAAAATTATTTAGAGTGAAAATCAGGCTCCAAAACCAGGTTTATTTTAGTCTGACAGGAGGGAGATGGAAATTTTATTGCCAATGTTTGTATAACTGGTAAATTCCATACCAATATTCTTTTCTAGTGCTGCTTTCCTCCTTATTTTGTACCTATGTATTTCCTACTAGAAATGGCTCAGTATGCTCTTAAATTGATTTGTGATTACAGTCTGTGGGATTTTAGTTTGCCACAGACATGGCTAAGACGTGTTGCTATTTTTCCTTGAGAAAACCTGAAGTTTCTACCTTTTAAATGCCAATAACTGACAAAAATCATGACCTCTAAACAAGTAACAAGGTAAACTTCTATATTTTTGAAGCTGAACACTACAAACAGCAACGGACCATAAAATTCACTGATTAATTTCAATGTTAAAAGTTGAACTGGGAATTATAATCTGGATGTGGAGATTTTTCCATACTTATACAATAAAATGTGACTCACTAGATAGAAGAAAAATCTATTTTTTATTGTTTATGGTATTTTATAGTTTTTGGATGTATAAAAGATGACAGCATACTGTCATTCAATGTTTGCAGTAATGTGCAATTAAAAAACAAATAATAGTATGGCATCTCTGTCCAGGGGGTACTTCTGTGGGACAACAATGCACACCATGGCACGTACCCTCAGGTGACCCTGGGACAGTGCAGCAGGAAAATCTTACTTACTTCTGAGACTTTTAAGGCACGTAGATTGTAATCAATAAAGCAGAGCAGACAGTACAGCAAGATCTCTGAACTAGTTTGAGAGTTAATTTCATAAAGATGGAATTTTTAACTGGGAAAGTCAAGTCAAATCATACTTCAAACAATTCAGAATATCAAGAATTACATGAATTTATATAAGAGTTTGGACACATATTAAGCAAAAAGAAGCTTCCCAACCTCTTTACTAATATGATACCTATGGCTGGTGTCTCAGGTTGTATAATCACATGAATATGGGTTTGCCACAATTTGTTCAAACCTGTCACCATCAGCTCAGGCAAACGCGAGGCAGATGATTTTTCTTATTCAAGTAAAACTTGATTTCCTCAAGATGATTTAGCAACTGAAATAGTCTTTTGCACAACAAAATTGAAATCCTACATGCCAAAACAAAGGGCAGTGGAAAAATAGATATATTGTACTATACCAGCTTGCACTAGAAGGATGTAAACCAAGCTGGGATGGATTTTGAAGCAAGAGGTTTATTTCCCTGCCTTCACACAGCAGCGTGGAAGTCTCACCTTTCTATTTTTTTTTTATATGGAAAATGCTGTTTGCTTAGTTATATCTGTTTTTCACTTATCAGCTTTGAATTTTCAGCTGGCATCATCAGTACTGAAGTGGCGAAATGTTTATTAGAAATATCCCTACGATGGTTTGTGTGCTCAGTGATTTTGAGCTAAGTGGTTATAACACAGATCATTCATAATAGTGGGACATTCTCAGAGTCGGTCACCTGGGACAGGATAATAAACCTGGCACAACTGATCCTGAAGTGGAATATGGACCATATAGTGAGATACTAAAAACAATTGCTAATGTGAGGTGTCTGTGATCATGAAAACATTGATTACCTAGTGTTTCAGAAACTTAACTGGGACAGCAGGCTGTCACTTCAGGATGTGCACGTTCTACTGCCACCAAGGGCCACCTGCACTATAGAGTAGTTACACAAGTGAACGGCAAGCTCAGGAAATCAGCCCCATCTGGAGCACTGTGTCCAGTTCTGGGCTCCCCAGTTCAAGAAGAACAGGGAACTGCTGGAGAGGGTACAGCAAAGGACCATAAAGATGATGAGGGGCCTGGAGCATCTCTGTGATGAGGAAAGGCTGAGGGTTTTTTTTTTTTTTTGTCTGGAGAAGAGAAGGCTGAGGGGGAATCTGATCAACACCTATAAATACTGAAAGGGTGGGTGTCAGGAGGATGGGGCCAGGCTTTTTTCAGTAGTGCCCAGGGACAGGACAAGAGGAAATGGGCATAAACTGGAACAGAGGAAGTTCCACTTAAACATGAGGAGGAACTTCTTTCCTGTGAGGGTGGCAGAGCCCTGGCAGAGGCTGCCCAGAGAGGTGGTGGAGTCTCCTTCTCTGGAGACATTCCAAATCCATCTGGACACGTTCCTGTGGGACCTGCTCTTGGTGGTCCTGCTCTGGCAGGGGGTTGGACTGGATGATCTCCAGAGGTCCCTTCCAACCCAATATCATTCTGTGATTCTGTGTGATTCTGTGAAATCTGCCCAAGTAATCCGATTTATGAAATTAATATGATTGTGCTTATAACCTGTGACTTCCATGTGGAGAGAACCTGCAAGATGTTCTGTGTGGAATCAATGGCCACAGCACTGAGTTTATTAAACCATCCTATGAAAAAGTCAGTGATTTGAAAAACCACCATTGACCACAAAACAGGGAAATATCAGCCATGTTGAAGGAAAAATATTTTTACGGGCCTCTCCAGAAAAACAATACCTGGTTATTTTGATGCCAGTCAAGCAATATTTTAGGCTAGCACTTGGAAAGTCTGCTATAATTTTACTTTGTGTTGCGTCTTGCTCTGTGCATGATCTGTTTTCTACTCTCCCCTGGTCCAACTTCTAGCCCATGGGACTAGAAAGTCGTCCCTTTCAGACCTAGCCCAACAGTTCTTAGGAGAGCCTCTATTCAACAATTTACTACAAAGCCAGTGGCAAAAGCTGACACGGCTGTCAACTTGCACATTGTGATTACTAGGTAAGTGAAATATGTAGTCTGAGAACATTTTAAAGATTTCACCAAAAAAAGCATATTTTGACTCCAGTTTGTTCTGAAAACTCATGTTAGGTTTCACGTCCTTGCTGTGGGTCACCAAAAAGAGGAGTTTGACCCAAACAGTAACCTGTCCATAGCAAAAGTTGCTGGCAAACATGGGAGCAAGACACTGCAAAGGTCACCAGCTCTGCAAAGTCAGAGTAGCCTTCCATCTATTGATTCTGCAAATGAAGAAACTCACAATCCGCTGCAAGTAGATCCAAATCCTATAAATATTGGGAACGTGAAGGTTCCAGTAAATAATTCCTGTCAAAGTCAAGTCTATAAACAACTTGTTAAGACATGTCAAACTGTCAGACATCCTTTATATTTTCAGTACCCTTTCCAGTACAGGAGATAAAACAAGGACTTGCTGGTGTTACCCTACAGAAGGCTGCTGGACATGCTGGTGCCTTTCCAAAGGTCCTCAAGAACTCTGGACTAAAGGGAAGGACCTAGCAAATTTCCTTACAAATGCTCATCTGTCTGACAAGTCACCCAAAGGACACAAAGTTGGAAAAGTTATGGCCTTGTAAGCAAGCAAGGAGTCAATTCTACCATCTAGTAGTCAATGGATTTGACTGTGAAGTGCTTGTCATAAGGTGTTACAGAGCTTCCTCCTCAAGCAACATAAACCAGTCTTGGAAGCAGCTGTCCTAATAGAGACAGTTAAGATCAGATTTAGTAACCGTAGCTCTGGGAAAGTTCTAGCAACTTCCACCATTACTGATGTGAGCTACTGAAAGAAATTTAAGGAACAGTTACATTTGTTATGTTTGATTGATGACCTTTGCAGGGAGAACTGTCTGCCAGTTAAGTTTCTTTCTATGTTATCAGACATCCTTAACTTCCAAGCAGCTCTTACACCATCAAATAAAGCGCCCAGTAGTAGAAAATCTGTATACTTCATCAAATTCCAGAATGAAGGACTCCCCCAAGTCCCACCACTTCTCAATCAATGATAGTCTACCTACCAACTCCTACAAATTTACATCTGCAAATGACTTTGCACTTGCAATTGAGGTTGGTGGCTGCTCTGAGGCCAGCAGACATTTCACTATGATCCTCAGAGCATGAGAATGTATCTGTCCTACCAGACAAATTAGACCAGAGGAAGCTCAGCCCTGAAGAGAAGTCAAATTGACCAGCTCACACCTCCATGGAAAATCCTCTTTCCCTGCAGGGACAGGATGGCCACATCTATACTACCTTTTGGGAATGGCCTATTGGAAATAGCCACTCTGTGCAAGAATATCCAGGCATTTGTCTGTTATCTGGTAGGCAAATCCCTAGTTGAGTGGGGCTAAGCTGTGCCAACGAGTATACTAAAAGTTAAGTAGCAAGGAGAGTTGTGATCCAGTGCTCAACTCTTGCGCTCCAGACCTGTTTTATTCCAGAGCACAAATGTAAGCTTAGAGATCAACTTCATAGTTTGGAAACTAAATCCACCGTAACTTCTGCTTTCTCCCAGAACAGTCAGAAAATCAGAGACAGTTTAAAAAAGGTAGGAACTGGTAGGAAGTCATAGAATCATAGAATGAATCATAGAACGGTTTGGGTTGGAAGGGACCTTAAAGATCATCCAGTTCCAATCCCCCTGCCCTGGGCAGGGACACCTCCCACCAGATGAGGTTGCTCAAAGCCCCATCCAGCCTGGTCTTGAAATGTCATAAAAAGTCTTAAAAGGTTTGTTCAGGAAAGCCAATTAAATTCCTGAATCAGAGAGTAATTCAGGTTAGAAGGGACTTCAGGAGGCCACCTAGGCCAGTCTCCTATTGAACACAGACCAGGTGAGGGCTGCCCACTGAAGTGGGTTGGAGTCTGAATAAAAGCGGCTCACAGCTGCCAAACACATTTTGAGAACAAGTAAAATAGAAGAGCCCAGATCTGCCCATTAGCAGGTAATGGGAACTACTGGGGGTAACAATGTGTGTGCCCTGAAGACTTTAAAACAAGGACTCGTCGCCTCTACAGCAGAGGACTGCTCATCTGTTTGATATAACAGCCTTCATAGATAGCTGATCCCCCTTGAAATAAATAGCTCTTTGAGAGTAATAAGCAGTGCATTAAACTCAAATCCAATTCCTTGGCTTTCAATACTATTGAGCATTCTGCCATCCAAACATTAAACGTGAAGCAGCTGCGCTATAAGAGTGCCAGAAATTTATGGTCAATAAAGGTCTGCCACTCGAGGCTAACGTAAACGAAGAACGAGCCATCTGCCTGAAATCCAGAAAACTGCTTTAAATACACGCCTCAAATCTTTGGGCAGAACATAAAGATCTAGCATCTCACTGACATTTTGAATAGGTATCCAGCGGTATCCTAAGCAAGAAATGCATTTTTAATCCCACGTAGTAATGCCAGGATTTACCTTGCTTCAGCAATAAAGTTCTATCTAAACTAAGTTGCAGCCAAAGATGTCATGCAAGGTGTACACATCTCCTGCATAAGCAGGGATAGCTTTTTGAAGAGAATTTCAGAGAACTTAATAATTTATGTTATTAAACAACTGTGGAATGTGCAGTGATGTAGGGAACATCAAAGAAATTCATCAGGCCTTCCCAGAGTCCACAGTAGTTTTTTCTATGACTATATCGTGTGTTGTGCCTTTTTGAATGCCTATGTAAGAGAGGAAGAGAATATTGATGCATAATTCTATAGATAAATGTTATATTATAACTTATGGGGTATTTCCAATTTATATATATGCAGCACTTTATATCATTGCTGCATTTCAATGCTAGCAGTTCTGAGCAACCGATCTACCATTTCCATAAAGGTTCCCCCTTACTGTACAATGAACCAAAAACAGATGATGGAAAATTTCTATCCTTTCTGTCAAAGCTAATGAAAGCAGAGGAAGAAAAAAGAGCCTGTAAGAACTGTATTCAACCTGTGGAAGTTAAAGGCCCTGTTAAAAATTTAATATCAGGACTAGTGTTCTATTTTGTAACTAGCAATTTTGGAACCATATTGTTTTTGCAGTGGCAGAATACCTTAGTACTTTTACAGAAATGTGAGGAGGATAATAATTTTCATAAAATCCTTTTTAATGATTCAACATTTACAAATAAAAAATCTTAAGAAGTTACAGATGCAGAACAATGGTATGTATTAAAAAAAAAAAATAAAGCAAACCCCATCCAGCATGTGAGGATGCTGAATTCTTTTGTTTCATCTAACTTTTATTCTCAAAGATGCCTATGCTTTGGGAATGCAAATTATCCACAGTCTTCAGATCTTCTTATAGACTGACAGCTATGAAATGCCTCTATATTTAGCGATATATAGATACTTGAACATTCACCCACAACGTGAAACAATCTTCCTTCATGAACATAAGCAATATTGCACTACCAGAACACACCCAGAAAGGTTACTTTGGAACTTTTATCAGCGTTTTTTCTGTTTTTCTTTTCTTCATAAAAACATATTTTTAAAAATTATTTTTTACTACATCTCCTCTAGGAGACAGTGCGTGCAGTTCTCAGGTACTACCTGCAGTCGTGTAATTCTGGCCCTGGTGCAATCGGTCTAACACGGGCTAATTTTTCTGGAGAAATTTCCTGACGTGGTATTATCTGTAGTCATCAAGAACACCGCAGGGGCTTTTTCGTAATTAAGTTTTTACATGGCGAGAAGAAAAAGGCCACATGGCCATCTAGTGTTTCCTGAGAGAAATGCAAGTGATCAAAACCGCTCCCAGTTGACAATGAATTCCCAGATCTCCTTTAACAGTGGAAATGTTTTCAGGGCAGGAAAGCTGAACCCCGAAATTCTGTACGTAACACTAAAAAACTGTAGTAAACAGATTCAATTCGCAGCTCCAGTTATTCCTGTTAACTGCGTCCTTGTGTCTGGACTTTTGCAGCACACTCACCAGCATGGAGAAGAGATTCTGGGGCGCATAGCTGGGATGCAGAGGAGGCCATGAAGATGCTCCAAAGGCTGGAGCACTTCTGCTGTGAGGACAGGCTGAGAGAGTTGGAGTTGTTCAGCCTGGAGAAGAGAAGGCTCCGGGGAGACCTTAGAGCCCCTTCCAGTCCCTCAAGGGGCTCCAGGAGAGATGGGGAGGGAATCTGGATCAGGGAGGGGAGCCATAGGATGAGGGGGAACAGTTTCAAACTGAAAGAGGGGAAACTGAGATGAGATCTGTGGAAGAAATTCTTTGGTGTGAGGGTGGTGAGAGCCTGGCCCAGGTTGCCCAGAGAAGCTGTGGCTGCCCCATCCCTGGAGGGGTTCAAGGCCAGGCTGGATGGGGCTTGGAGCAACCTGGTCTGGTGGGAGGTGTCCCTGCCCAGGGCAGGGGGTTGGAACTCAATGATTTTTAAGGTCCCTTCCAACCCAAACCATTCTGTGATTCTATGATTTTCAAAGGCTGACTCGGGAACTGAGTGAATACATTGAATTTTGGTAGCAGTCAAGTGCCTGACTCCATTTGGTAATGGCAATAATACCAGCTGGAATGCTGATACCCCAAATTACTACCCAAAGCCAAATAATGATTCCTTGACTTCTCTGAAGCTCATGACCACGTCCAAGCTGCTCTGAACCAGGGTTATTCCAAGCAGCCGGACAGGTCTCCACTGGGCAAACACACTGGGCATGTGGGGCCTGAGAACATGCTGCCAGCTTCAGGTCTGGTCTTGCTCCGACGACAGATTCAAACCCACAGCAAAAAAAAAAAAAAATAATAAAAAAAAAAAGATAAAGCCAGATGTAACAGGATGCTTCGGCTGCAACGTGACCTGGTGCTGAACCAGAGCAAGTATTTACAGAAGATCCGTAAGTCAAAGCATGCTCAAGGCTGTCAGTGACTCCAGGGTGGAGTTATTATAAACAATTGCTACAATTGTATGGTCATGTTTGCCCGTACCTTCTATAATGTATTCCCTGAAAAAAATTCACATTCCGCTACAAACAAAAGTCATTTTGTTCCCTTTGAAGGCAAGAGGAATTTTACCATTGACTTTGGCAACATTACATTTCTTCTGAAATAAACTCACTTGTGCTCATGAAGATTTATCGTATTAGTTGTCCTTCACAGAAGTGACCCCATCGACTCATAGAGTTCGTTACGTTGGAAGAGACCTCCAGAGGTCACCTATTCCAGCCCCCAGGACCAGCTGGAAAGAACGGAGGAGCTCTTCTCCTGCCTCCAGACTTCCTCCCGACAGCACTGCTCAGAAACTCGGGCTGCATATCTGTTTTGCAATATTACATTTTTTAATAAACACTTTATCTGCCTGTCACTGCGTGGCTCCACACAGAAAGCAACGGCACGGACCGAAATCCTTCAGGAAAATCCACAGCCCTTCCCAAGGAGAGAAATCCCTCATGAAAGCCACTTCTAATGCATGTGAAGATGCAAGAGACACAAGTAAATGTCTCATCAGTGCGTGTTCATTAGGGACGGCCCTTTTGGGCATAGTGATTTTTAATTAGCGCTATCTTTGTCCCTGTGGGGGGTCCTGGCAGTGACAGCTGAGTTCACCAGCTTGGGCAAACACCCCGATGTCTGCCACCGACATGGATCTCCTCTGCACTCATAAACAGGGGTTCTTGTCCTACCTCTGCCTCATTTGTTAATTATGGCCACCGAGAATTTCGCCATCAAGCTTCATTTGAAGGTACTGCCAGCATAAAGAAGGAAGAAATTAAATGACATTATAGCTAATGAGGGACCACCTGAGCCCTATAGCAATTTCTCCAGGCATATGGGATCTGGTGGGCTATTCAAGAATGCAGAAGAAACATCTGAGGTGATTTAATTCATTAAATAATTCCCCAGGTTCTCACTAAGTACTACACATACACAGGTCACAGTGTTCTCCTTTTCTTTTTCCTAGTGTACAATTAATGAGACAGCACACTGAGGAGTGGTTGGATTTAAATGGAAGAAGAGATGCCACATATGCAAATGTCCTGAGGGAAGCCCAGACACACATTCCACGGGAAAAACAGCAGTATAACCTGGCACGACAGCATTCTGCAATCTAGGTAACAGAACTTACCCCACATAAGAGAATATTACACTAAGCAAAGGGAAAAACTTCTAAAAACTATCTCAGGTGTTGGAAACACATCCTCTGATACACATAGTGAAAGATGTCTGAGTCCCTGCAACATTAAAAAAAAAAAAATATCATCCAAGTGCTTACTGCTGTCACATTCCAAAATCCCAGACTCAGGCCTGAGAGCTGCAAAGAACAGTTCCCTGTAAAGAAAATAGTAGGACTTGAGTATGATGGGAACACTACAAGCGCATCTGACTATGTGCAGTGTGTCTAATACACCATCTAGTTCTTGTCATTTCGGTGACTAAGGGATAAGGGATGGTGTAGAAAGCACTTTCAGACTCCGGGTAAATATACACAGACTTGATCGGTGCTGTGCCACGGTGTAAAACTCATACATGAAAATATACTTGTGAGAGGAATGAAATTATCTTTCACTTGCTTGTTTGCTGGATTTTCTCCATTTTCCCCAGGAAGCATAAAGCTTTCAAAATCTTAATACCAACTTGACAGAAGGTTATTATATTGCATTTAATGTCCTTAGTTGTTTCAAGGATTGTCTGATGCCTTTTGAAGGCCTATTTTGATGCCATTTTGCAAATGACACAGCTCAGGGGATTGGGAACAGGACACATGGCCTTCACTTGTAGGCCTGGGGTGGCCACCTACCTTCTGTCTATACTGGTCACAGAAATGTGGGGTTACTTGCCAAAAATGAATTGGAATTCCAACTCTGCCTGCTAATTAAGGGCAACTGCACCAGAAACTACCCTGACAAGTGAGATCTAAGTTGTGATGCCTCAATGAAATGGGTGAAAGAAGAAGTACCAGACTCCGTTCCTGTTCTTCTAGGACAGGGCTGGATCACCAGATAATTTGTGGAATTACATACTCCCCACACAGGACCTAGTCAATCACCAAATAAGGAACTTCACTTTACGGGATTGTCAATCTATCACCTTCCAGGAGCATTAAGTTCACTTAAAAAAATTAACTTTAGCAGAAAAGAATGTTATTGCTCTTACTAAGGTCACCGAAAGGGTAATACCATTCTCAGTGATGCTAATGTGAAGGTACAGGGGTGACGTGAGTTAATTGCACAGTTACCACTCTATTATTGATTTATTCTCTCCTGACATTTACAGAGAAATAAAACAGAGTTTACATTTTACACACTCTCACAAAATATAAGCCACGGAAACTACTGTAGAGAGTTGACTTCAATTTGTTAAAGCTTTTATGTGCAAAGGAATGAAATTAAGAAAAGGCATGATTTCTTCTTTAAGCTTCCTTTCCTGAAGCATTAAAACTATAAATAGGAGTTTTAAATGAAAGCAGGGAAAGAGGATGCATCTCCTGAAAAAGTTTACTCTTCCAATATCTATGTGTGTGTAGAAACGTTCTGCCTCTGTGATTAGTACAATTGTCATAATTAAGGCCCAAAGGAGGGCTGCATAAATGTATTTCAACTACTCATTTTTCTCTACACAAACTCGTGTCAAAAAAAAAAAAGATGAAACACAAATATAGTTCAATTGGTGTGAATTTGCCTGTTTGAACTTTGTCAGCAACTCTAAAGCATGCACGTAGCTGTTCTTCCCTTGAAAGATTTTCTTCTGCCAACCTGATCAGTCTGATTAAGTCTATGAGGTCACTTTTGCTCATTTGCAAGTCAGGACGAGAGACTTTTTGAAAGCAAGAGCTCTCAGGAAGCTTCATCTGAAATTTTCTTCCGTCACGGGGCTCATTTCAGGTTCACTTTTCTGAATCCCCTTCCCTCTTTCCTCCAACACTGTACCTTGAAGGGTATCAGGACGCAGAGAAGCGAGTCTGAAATCCACTTCATGGTACAGATCTCCAGCCCTGAGGCTCAAACACAGTCCCAGAAGATGAATCCGGTGCTGCTAGTTCAGATCCTGAGAGTTCAGATGCAACACAGGTCCTGGAGAAATGGGTTCCAGTGCATGTGGTTCATATCAAGCATCAGAAAAGTATATCTTGGGTATACTTACATATGTTTTCTGTGTACTTATCTGAATTCCTGTGCTAGAACAGCTTCACATGTTGGGAGTCTGGGGATTCTTTCCTTTATTGTGGGAGTCTGGCCTCCTCTCCAGAGCTTCTATTTGTCCCAACATGAGGAAAATGCCATTAAACCAGGTACATGAATCGGGAACTGGAACACAGAGAGCCTGAGAAACTTGGCAAAATATCCCACAGTGAGTCTGTTGAGAAAGCAGAGGAAGTGAGACATCCATGCAAATGTATAAATATATATGTATAGATCATGCCTCAAAGATGAATCAGCTGTTCCGTGATGATGGCAGCATAGACAAAAGACAAGCAGCTGCTCCCCAAGGACATCTTTCTCGGAGGATCCAATGTATTCCACACCGGGGAGAGAATTTCCTTTCAATGTACTCTTTCCCAGCCTCTTTTGGTTTGCAACTTTTGTATTACTGAGGCAAACCGATAACTCCCTAACCAGCTACTTTGTAACAAGTTTGATGCTAACCAGCCATCATCTTGACTAAAATGGCAATTTTGTTTCCTTTTCTCAGGGAAAGGTGGACGCTCTCAAATTCACTCACCTTAACATGCTATCAAACTACACACACAAACTTTCTGGGAAAAAACAATCCGAGTAGCTCACTAAAACATCCTACTGTCGGGCTGGCAAAAAACATGCATCGACCTCTCCCATTCCTCGAAAGAAAATGCTTGTTTGTACAAATCAGTATGAGAAAATACACTGAAAGTTAGAAAGTATTAATTTACGTAGTGTGATATGATTTATAGAGTGTGGTTATTTTTATGGTGACCTCAATATATTTCCTGGGGTTTAGCGACTGGATTTTACAAATGATTTAATGGGTAAATATATTGTCTCTTAGCAATCATAAGTGATGCTTGCTTTTACACTTTATTATTATTATTATTAAGCTTTTAGTTTTATGTAAAATATTTAAATAAACGACAACTTTACATTCACCATCTAGAATATAAGAATGCCCATACTGTAATTAGGCTTTAGGTTAGACTTAAGTGAGAATGTGTTGTATCACACGGTTCTTACTGAAAATGTAATTGTG